>JADRCD010193312.1:0-29119 GCA_019843815.1 Montemys delectorum | reverse complement strand
CTATCTATCTATCTATCTATCTATCTATCTATCTATCTATCTATCTATCTTTCTGCTATTGTTGCTTCTGCTGCCCGTTGTTTGTTTGTTTGTTTTTTGTATTCTCTATGTATTTACTATTCAGTCAACTCCACTGTCCTTGGAATACATTTTACTATTTACACTTAGGTGCAACTGTATTGTGCCCATTTTATCTTCCCAAAGAAGCTGCTCTGGGAACCCTCAAGCATGCACACTATGCAAATGACCAGCTCTAACGCATGATATCTCTGCTGTTCTGGATCTGTCAAGTCCTCTGGGTTGTCAGTCTTGAACGTGAGGATCTTTCATCCTCTGGTTCTCCCCTGTTATGTCAAGGGGAACATTCAGGGCAGTGCTTCTTGAGGTAGAATGTTAAAAAAAAAAAGAATATTTTGATTTTCATTCATTTACATGTCATTTTTTTTTTCCTTTCAAGCACTCAGTGCTGGGGATCTGCCCTGGTCTTTAGAATGAATGATACTAGGTGGGACACAGCATTGGATGAAGGTCAAAGACTGATGACCTCTGGCCTGGTAACTCTCTTTTATTATTTCATGCTAATAAGTGTTGGATTCTTACTGTTCTGTGGCTAAATGCTGCTGGTTTCTGGTAATAAACTCCTGCTGAAAGCAACAGTGGATTAAGAAGAAAAAAAGTCTTAATTGCTAGTGCTCTTTTCTCTCTGGCTCAAGGACCTGTCTCTCTGTTCCAAAGGCTTGAAATTCCTTAACTCTTCATGAACCAGAGAGAAAAGAAAGGAAAAGAAAAAGAAAATAACTTACACAGAGAATATGCACCTACCAACACACACACACACACACACACACACACACACACACACATACTGGTTAAGCCCAACCACCTGTCTCATCAGCTCCACAAGTGTTCACACATACTTATATACATACACATATACCCATACACGTATTTATGTACATACATATAGATAACCAGACATATACATGTATATATTTGGTGGATGGGGCTGAGCCCCAAATGCCACACTTCATTACTTCTCTCTGGCCTTCTTTTACCTTCTTAGACAGAAGTTCTCTATAAAATTACGTCATAGATAAAACGTTATACAGAAGGGGAGTTACAGAAGGATGCTGAGAGTAGGTTCAAAGCAGTGTTTCATTTCATAAGTTCATTTTAAGTTCAAAGCAACAGTTTCTAGTGTCTTTGCTTTATCATAGTGCATACCTGTGGCTTCATCCTTGGATCTTACCTAGAATGAATGTTTTTCATTGACCACAAATTTGTCCCAAGCCTATTTCTCTTTTTCAGTATAATTGTGAAAGCTTACGGCATTCCTTACTGTGCAGCCTTTTCTTACTACTCTGTGAGGACTGGGCCCATTCTATTCTTGAGTCTAACCTTATCTTTCTGGGAAAACAACTAAAACCATCTCCTAAAACTTTCTTCTTAAAATTATTTGAAGCATATGATGAATTCTATAGCATCATTAATTTATCTAAAACACATCAGTTCATGAAAGTTCATCTTCATGTTGATCTGCAGGAAATTTGCTTAATAGGATGGGCTGATGCCCAGGAATCATTAGGCTCTGTAATAGTGACAGGAAATATCAGTAGCAAGAAGACATCCAGGGATGAAGTCTCTAAAAACCCTCACATTTTTAGAGCTCACCCATCACAGGCCATGCAAAACAGCGGGCCATATAGCCCAGTTCTAGAGGTGATTTGATTTATTGATCATTTGTTTTCTTTAAAGTTTGCTTTTTTTTTTAAGTCTGTGTATAATTCAGGTATTTGAGTTTTTCAAGTCAGTGCTCTTCTTTTGTATTTTATATATCTGTCCTTTAGCTTTAACCTCAGATTTACTCAGCATTTATCTTTTTAAAACCCTATTGTATTTTAGCTGTTATTTTCCTATTATTACATAATACTAAGATGGTTGTATTTGAGATATATGGTATATAGTCTATATATAATTTTTAAAGGCCTCTTTATTTTCTAAATATCTCTCTTTATGATTAAAACATCTTCTGGAAAAAGGTCAGAGGGACTGTGGAAGAGAAAGTGGGTGCCGAATATGGTACAAAATATGATATACATTTATGAGATTGTCAAAGGTAAATGCTGATTAATAGAATAGAACCAGAAAACGCCTCAGTGAGAAAATGCACTTGTCAGGCCTGAGGGCCATATTCAGTTCCTACAACTCACAGGTTAGAAAGACAGAACAGATGCCCACGAGTAGTCCTCCATCCACATGTGGGTCTACGTGCTCGTGTGTGTGTGTGTGTGTGTGTGTGTGTGTGTGTATCTGTGTGTGTCTGTGTGCACATGTGGGTGTACATATACATAAACATTTTTGTTTTGTTCCCAATACTTTATTTACGTACCTTTTCCCTCATGCCTAACAATCTTCGTGTGCTTGGGTTTCTGTGTAGGCACCAGGAATCTGCTTGGAAAAATCTTTCACAGTGGGACAATGTGGTTTTTACTAAAGGTTACTGTCAGGGCTATGTGGTTGAGAAATCCTGATGTCAGTAACTTTCTCTTTCCTTACTACGACTGTGATCCAGAGAAGCGTGCGCACCTCCTTTTCACAGGGAGGGTGATATAAGGGAAGAGGCTCTAAGCAGAGAGGCTACATATGCACAGGCATGTGGTGAACAGACAATAGCTCTCAATTCTCTAGATTTTACGTCTTTGCAGTTTGGAGAATAATTGTACAGCTACCTCACAAAGCTAGGGTAAAATGTAAATTCGTCAAGATAAGTAAATGCGTAGAAGATACAGGTTTGGCTGTCATTACTTTTCTCTATTCGGAAGTCTAATGGTCCTATGGTAAAAATAAAACTTATTTATTTGCTTTTTAAAAAAATTCACCTCCCTGGGGGTGATGATATAAAGACATGACTACTTAGCACTTGACCACTTTCTCCTTCAGTTGGAGAATGGACCTAGAGGCGTGGGATTGCTAGTAAGTGTTGTATGGAACTTTTCATCACTATGTCAAAAACATCTGTCCTAAACTGCTTCAGAGAGGAATGGTTTATTTTGACTCACAGTTTTAAAGACTTTGGTCTGTAGTCTAGCTTGTTGATTAGAAGCCCACGATGAAACAGCCCATTGTGTTGGTGGTAATGTGTGGCAGAAGCTGCTCAATTCGTGGTGGACAAGAAGCACAATGAGTGTCTGCTCTAAGGCCATGATGTACTTTGTCCATCTGAGCCCCACCTTTTAAAGTTTCGACACTTTCCAAAATGGAGTCACCAAGTAGGGATCAAGAATTCAAAACACAAGCCTTTGGAGGACAATGCCTGTGTTCTATCATTGTATTTTTCCCAAGGTGCCTAATGCTTAATTGTGTGTGTGTGTGTAAGCTAATGTCAATGTAAATGCTTTCAGTTCAGTTGTTTCTATTAACAATTTTCAGATTATAGGGCCTGGGAATCTAAGAATAAACAGCTACTTTTATTACCAGCATTCTGCTGCTTCATGACAGCTTCTACTTGTTTGTATATCTGTTCCTATGGGATCATGAATAAAACAAAAGGTTGGTGTCTGGAAATTGCAGTGTGGCAATAGGAGTGAGGATGTATTCTATCACCTCCAGTATCTTCAATATTTTTGATATTACATTGTAATTTTGACATCATTGAAGAGGAAGTTTTCTCTTAGCATATCCTATTTTCATTGAATGACAGCATCCCCAAGGCTAAGGGTTTTTTCAATTTTATATCATCTGAACCTTTCACATAGACAGGAGGATAGATTATCCTAAGTAATGATTAATGACTGAATAGTTCTCATTCCCACAGAAATCACTTTCAGGGCAGTCAGTATAAAGGGCTGCATCATACTTTAAAGAAAATAGTTAGTGGCTATTGATTTTGGCAGTTATAATATGTGCTGAAGTGTGTGAACTTGGTTTCACCTAATTTCTTCACTTCAGACTATTTAGAGCTGATGTGAATCATTTACATGGCTGATTTAGATGTGATGATTAATTTTACAACTTTGTAAAAACATGGATGAATGGGAGATTCAATTTAGAGCTGAAGTGAAAATTATGCATCAAAATGTGTACACATACACATACAATCTTGATATGACCAAATCTTTGCCCAGCTGCTAATATTTATTTCAAAATAAAGAGTGGTTATTAAAAAAATCTAGAGAGAAGACATTTAGAGGGGAAAAGTGAAATAACACACAAACAATAAAGTAAAAGAAAATTACAGAGCATCAGTGTACATTTTGAGAATTGGAGCAACAATGTTACTGCTGAAAACATGAATCTGTTCCCCAGATTCCTTTCTTCTTTCAATCCCTAAACATTGGGATAGTACCATCCTTGAAGAATATCATGAGAAAGATCATTTTTGCCTTCATCAACTAACAAATAATAGGACTGGAATGTGGAATGTTGGTTTTTCAGTGATGTGGCTATCATATTCCAGATGCATGGTATATTGTTGAAGAAGAGATAGTGACACATGTTCAATGCTAACTCTCATTTCTGCTCCTAAGAATGTCACATTTTCTACTAAATTGTGAAGAATATATGATTATATTTAATTATAAAAACAAGTATAATAAATTAATCAAATATTAAGGCAAAGGGAGAGTTGGGGATTTTGTTAATCTCTTTTGCAGATAGAAGTCCCATGAGATGGCTTTACAGAGTTATGATTTATCTAACTAATCCCCTAAGGCACAAAATTTTGTGATTTGATTGTATAGTCATGTAATCTTTACTACACCTTTAGAACACCTTTACTACCCCTTAAAGTTTATTGTGCTTATTTATAATCAACAACATTTTTATCCCCAGGAAAATAATGATTGGATTTCTTTTTATACAAATTTCACTTTTTAAAAAAAATTATAGGAAAAAATTATAGGAGACTAGAAACAGACTATACAGAACTTTGCATTTGCCATGTTTTGTTTAACATTTGTGATTCCTCAATGACATCATGTGATCATTTTGTTCCTCTACACAGGCAACATTTCACTGTGTTGTGATGCTGCATTGAATTTGCTCACAACTAATGGGCATTTATATCTTTTTAATTTTTGTTTTCTACTGATGACTCAGTTCTGAGCACTTGTCTTTGTATGGATTTATGCTTTCATCAATCTTGGGCATTTCATGTAAAATGTCTGTGTAGTACTTGAAGACATGTTCACTCTTTAGAATGTTTATCTAATATCTTTAAAAATTAAAATAACTTCCCCATCCAATCACCTTGGTTCTTGTGTCAACTGAACTGACTACGGATGCTCAAGGTCATTCTAGTGATGCTTTCAATGCCTATATTTACGAGAGGACACTGCTTGATTGTTTCTGTTTCCAGTTTTGAAGTCAGGTAAGTATATCCTCTTTATGATTCTTTGAAATCATTTTGTCTATTTTAAGTGTTTTAAAAAGTTTTTAATGAGGGCTGTGGATCAGCCGTCCCTCCTGATTCCTATCTCCTTATACAAAGCTCAAGTCCAAGTGGATCAAGGACCTCCACATCAAACCAGATACACTGAAGCTAATAGAAAAGAAAGTGTGGAAGAGCCTCAAGCACATGGGCACAGGGGGAAATTTCCTGAACAGAACACCAATAACTTATGCTCTAAGATCAAGAATTGACAAATGGTTGGGAAAAGATCTTTACCAATCCTATATCCAATGGAGGGATAATATGCAATATATACAAAGAACTCAAGAAGTTAGACTCCAGAGAACCAAATAACCCTATTAAAAATGGGGTACAGAGCTAAACAAAGAATTCTCAACTGAGGAATACCGAATGACTGAGAAGCACCTAAAGAAATGTTCCACATCCTTAGTCATCAGGGAAATGCAAATCAAAACAACCCTGAAATTCCACCTCACACCAGTCAGGATGACTAACATCAAAAACTCAGGTGACAGCAGATGCTAGTGAAGCTGTGGAGAATGAGGAACACTCCTTCATTGCTGGTGGAATTGTAAGCTGGTACAACTACTCTGGAAATCAGTTTGGCAGTTCCTCAGGAAATTGGACATAGTACTACCAGAGGACCCAGCTATACCACTCCTGGGCATATACTCAGAAGATGCTCCAACATGTAATAAGGACACATGCTCTACTATGTTCATAGAAGCCTTATTTATAATAGCCAGAAAGTGGAAACAAGCCAGATGTCCCTCAACAGAGGAATGGATACAGAAACTGTGGTACATCTACACAGGGGAGTACTACTCAGCTATTAAAAGCAATGAATTTTATGAAATTCTTAGGGGAATGGATGGATCTGGAGAATATCATCCTGAGTGAGGTAACCCAATCACAAAAGAACATAAATGGTATGCACTTACTGATAAGTAGATATTAAAGCAGAAGCTTGGAATACCCAAGATACAATACACAAACCACATGAAACTCAAGAAGAAGGAAGACCAAAGTGTGGGTGCTTCGGCCCTTCTTAGAAAGGGGAACAAAATAGCCAAGGAAGGAGTTGTAGAGACAAAGCATCGAGCAGAGACTGAAGGAAGGACAATCCAGACACTGCTCCACCTGGGAATCCTTCCCATATTCAATCACCAAACCCAGACACTATTGTGGATGCCAGCAAGTGCTGTCTGACAGGAGCCTGATATAGCTGTCTCTTGAGAGGTTCTACCAGTACCCGACTAATACAGAAGTAGAACCTCACAGCCATCCATTGGACTGAGCACAGGGTCCTCAGTGAAGGAGCTAGAGAAAGGACCCAAGGAGCTGAAGGGTTTGTAGCCCCTTAGGAGGAACAACAATGTGAACTACCTAGTTCTCCCAGGGAGAGAGCTCCCAGGGACTAAACCACAAACCAGAGAGTATACATGGTGGGACTAATATATAGCAGAGGATGCCCTAGCTGGTCATCAATTGGAAGAGAGGCCTTTGGTCCTGTGAAAATTCTATGCCCCAGTGTAGGGGAATACCAGGGTCAGGAAGTGAGAGAGGGTGGGTTGGTGAGGAGGGGGAGGGAGGAAGGAACAGGGTTTTATTTTATTTTATTTCTATTTTTTATTTTTGGAGGGGAAACTGGGAAAGGAGATACCATTTGAAATGTAAATAAAGAAAATATCTAATAAAAATAAGTTGCTAAAAATTTATGATTGGCCTGTTGATTTGTTTTATTTTTATTATTAGTTTATTTATTTTTTCAATACATCCTAAGCATAGTTTCTCTTCCCTTTACTCCTCCCAGCTGTCTCTACCTCCTCATCCTTCAGATCCACTTCTCCTCCACTTCCCTTCATAAAAGAGCAGGTCTCCCAGGGATGTCCCCTGAGGACAGTGTAATAAGACACAAAAGACTAGGCACAAACCCTCATATCAAGGCTGGGCAAGGTCTGGAGTGATGGCTCAGTCTTAAAAGGCTAGGCTCACAACCAAAAGTATTTTGTAAAACACTACATTGCACTAGAGTAGGGACTTCATTGAGCCCGAAGATCCATTTGGAAGGAATTGCCATCTGAAAGATTGCTGAGAGTTCCATTCTATAGACAGGGTCTATCTCCACACTTATACAGTTTTTTTCTTGAAAATTTCCCAACTATATTTTTCAGTTTCATTGAATAGGTCTCATGATACTTTCATTGGCTTTGTTTCTAATCTGTCCAGGCTATAACTAATGCCATGCCTGACTGTAGACAATGAAGCCAGTCAAAATTTCAACATGGATGGAGGAGAAACACTCTGAGTTCTACCCCTATTGGGTGGGAAGCTATTGGGAATTGATGGCCTTTGAAGTAAAGCAAAGTGTGTGTGTGTGTGTGTGTGTGTGTGTGTGTGTGTGTGTGTGTGTAGCTGCTGATTGCTCATGTTTCAGTGGATAGCTGTATACTCATTGATTTAATTGGACTGAAAGTACTAAAGGACATTAAGTTGGGAGGAAGATGAGTTGATGATTCTCAGTGGAAGTTTGAGGGAGGTAATGGGAGTAGGTAAAATCAAAGTACAGTGTATATAGGTATGAAATTTTGAAAGAGTAAATAAAATTTTATGATTTTTTTTGTTGCTCTGCAAGAGCAGTATATTTTTTTTTAGACTTTTATTGCATTATGAGAAAAGTTACATGATTTCAATTTATCTGATTTTTTTTAACATTTAAAAACATATTTTAAGTAAATAGAATTAAATCGCATTTTTGTTTCCCCTTTGTACCCCCACTCCTCCCAGAGACCCCACCTTCAATACCTACAATATCTTTTTTGTCATATTCCTTAAAATTTATAATATTATAACAATACAAATAAGTATTATAAAAGTTGTTTGATATAAAAAACAATCAATTTAACAGTCTAATGTAGATGCTCGTCTACAGCAATAGTGAAAATACATTTTTCTCAATATAAGTTTTAAATAACTCCAAACATATTAATTGTATACTTCAAAATAATACATCACTACTGGTATTTTCCTAAATGAACATAAATATATAAAGTCTTTTTGTTTGTTTTGTATTTAGGAGAGTTTAAAATCTTGGCTCTTACTGTAGTACAAGCTCAAAATAAGAACAATTTTTAGACATTGGATTTCATTGTAATAAGGCTGTACTTCAATGACCCTCACATCACCAGAGGATTTTACCTCCATCGTAGCTAAGCTGAGAGTTGATAGTTCTGCTGCACCAAGGAATGAATTGTAGGCTCGATTTTTGGATACAGACTTCCTGCTATGGTCAAAGCTAATTGACTTGAGTGTGTGACTTTATTCTCAGCCCACAGAGAACAAGTTACATTCATTTAAGAAATGGTGTAGGTATTAAGATGATCTATCCATAAAGTCATTCACCAACTGTTTCAATGAACAATGGTTCTGCTTGGAGGGTGGCATGGACATTGGGTGAGGGTAAGAATTTGGTTCATTAGCTGTGGTAATTTGGAAAAGCATTCATCTCAGAGAAAGAGAACTTATAAAGTCATCTTCTTCAAACTTGATACAAGAGTTACCAACGTCAAACAAAGCATTCAGTCTCACTCTTTGTTCTCTTATAAGCAACCTCCCTAGTTAATTGTCTATGTTTCTTTTGTGTATATAAATACTTTTGAAATATATAAGCTGTTCTGAAAACCGTAGTATAGTGTAAAGACATGAAATAAACTATACTACTAATAGAGAGGCTGAGATAGAGAAGCAAGATTTCAAGACCCTTATGTTGTGCACAGCAAGACACTATCATAAACAAGCTGAAAGTGTATATGGATTGTACAATGTTGGACCTATTTCTCCAATTACCAAATTAGAGAGACCATTGGATGACAATCAACAAATTTCTAATTCCTCATATTATTGGATTTCAATCGATTAGGATATGTTGGTAATACTAATTTTCATGTTAATACACTAAGAAAAAGTAATTGTCACTTCCTGTTGCTTTTGTTGTAAGTGGTGGAATTAGGTTTGTGTGGATTTGTTGAAAGATTACCTTCTTGCCTCTTCTGGGGTGAAGTTTTGCTCCTTATGTTGATGTTTTCCATCTATTATCCTTTGTATGGCTGGATTTGTGGAAAGATATTGTGTAAATTTTGTTTTGTCATGGAATATCTTGGTTTCTCCATCTATGGTAATTGAGAGTTTTGCTGGGTATAGTAGCCTGGGCTGGCATTTGTGTTCTTGTAGGATCTGTATGACATTTGCCCAGGATCTTCTAGCTTTCATAATCTCTGGTGAGAAGTCTGGTGTAATTCTGATAGGCCTGCCTTTATATGTTACTTGACCTTTTTCCCTTACTGCTTTTAAAATTTTTTCTTTGTTCAGTGCATTTGGTGTTTTGATTATTATGTGTCAGGAGGAATTTCTTTTCTAGTTTAGTCTATTTGGGGTTCTGTAGGCTTCTTGTATGTTCATGGGCATCTCTTTCTTTAGGTTAGGGAAGTTTTCTTCTATAATTTTGTTGAAGATATTTACTGTGGCTACATAATTGTTGGTTATAAACTTGAATAGGCTCTTGTCCCTCTTGCTATCCTTAGGCCCTATATTAGCAGCATACTCTTATTTCTCATTTTGATAATCTGTATTTTCCCTTATCACTTCAAATGATTTTCAAATAATGTTTGGTTTTACAGTCCTTTCCTATCATGGTCTCCTTTCTTTACATTTCTATTATGAACTTCTAAATATAATTGCTTCTATTTTGAGTTTAGTTTCTTATGATAGAACCCTACAGCTATTTTCCAATATGTTAATGTGCTGGTTCAACAACAAACATCCTTGATACAGTTCATTTTTCATCATTTTTCATTCTTTTAAAATATTAGATCATTTCTATTGATCCTCTTTTAAAAATCTATTTCAAGAAGACTATTAAATATCTTATCTCCTATGGGATACCCTGTCAACCTGCCAATTCTGCTATTATATTTTAATGTTTCAGTATCAGGGCAGTTCTTCTCTTGTGTGTTTTTCTCTCCATATACTTCCTAAGAATGAAGTCATGATGCTATATTAGCCCATCATTCTTTAAACACTTTTTTTTAACTCTTTGCCTATGTTGTCATAGTTGCCTTGAGTCTGTCTTTTATGATATAGTTCAAGTCTTCCTTACTTGAAATACTCTATTCTGTAAGGACTTATTGTTTGAATTGCACAACTATTTGTTATTTGTTATAGTTTCCTGTTTTTAAAATGTTTATTTTTTGCATTTGCTGATTTCCTCATGCCAGAACCTCAGATATTCTCATACATTTCTTCTTGGCTAGTGTAATTCCAGCTTACCTACTCTGTAACCCAATCTGACTCTTATCTGGTCCAACATGGTACTTTATCCACTCTTATATTCCTAAATAATAAAAGCAAGCAAAGAAAAAGTAAAAAAAATCACAATGTACCCTTCTATGCAGTCTTGCCTTCCCACTTACTGGAACTGACTAAGAAATAACGAAACTACATCCCTCACTCTTCTTGACAGTTGCCCTTTCCCCTCACACCTCAGGACCATACTCTTACAGTAAAGGCAATAAAACTATCTACCCATCTTTGTCACAGAAGTGCTGTCAATATTAATTAATACCATGTAACACATGACTGAAAGTGATATGCACATATGCACTGATAAGCAAAAGATTTAATAATTTCCGAAACAGTGCTCATGTGCTAAGTGTACTCATTTCCTTCTACTTTCCATGATGCTTAATTAAATTTGTCACTTGGTTTCAAGAATTATATACAAGATATAGCATTTGTCACATAGTTTGAATCTGAGAACCACAAAGAGAGATAAATTCTGGAAGTACAAGAAGGATGAGGCAGAGAGCAGAGGGGGTAAGGACAGAAAAAGGAGTGTAGTTAGGAGCAAAACCTGGTTACACTGCTGTGTCATGAGTCACTGGTCTCATAAAAACACTGATGGAGACATTGGAACAAGTTCTTTAAAATGGAAGGATATTGCATTATCATCCATCATTCCTGGTGGACCTTTGTAGAAGTCCTTGAACCATAACTATAACAAATTACATGCCTCTCCATTAATGTAGACTCTTATTTTGAATTGTGTTCCTCTACCTACTTTTTGTATTATAGAATAACTGTCTGAAGGATAGGAACCAATACTGTCAAACCTATTTTTCCAAAACATCCAACAGTGCCACAAATAACAGAACACCTTATTCTTTTCTGATAATGATAAATTTAACAATACTTTCTTATAGAAACTCAAGCATATATAGAGATGAGGTCCTCTATCAATGACAGAACAACTAAGTCACACAGAATTCTGGCCAACAGAATGAAAGTAGCATTTCTAATTGAGAATCAAGAGTGTATGATGGGGACCCAGCCTAAAGATGTTATCTCAGGAATGTGACTAGGTGAGCCAAGCTTAAATATCTCGGTCAAATGTGGGAAGGAGTAGGCTAATTCTAGAAGCATATAGGCCATATCTACAATATAATATATAAAATACAAAGATGAGGGATATATTAGTCATAATCCAGACTTCCTACCTATGCTATACAAATATGGGTCAACAACAAATGAAAAACTTCAAGCAGAGATCCAAACAGAAGAAGGTGGGAGAAATCTGGAAACATGTGTCAAAGACTCTTGGTAATAGATACACAGGCCAGGAGGGTCACTAGTGAGGATGTCATTCCCCTGCAGGTCACCAGGGGCCTCTTTAACTGAAGAAGAATAATGGAACAGGAGGGGTAATAGCTGTGGTATTATTTGAAGCAAATTGAATATCAAAGAAATACTTAAGAATTGTTTTCACTAACTTCTACTGAAGATATCTCTGTTATTTACTCCTGCTACTAGTATTATTTAATAGAATTCATAATTTAAAGAGGGTTTTGTTTATAGCAAAATTGAGAGGAAAATATACAACTATCTCTTCCTCATGTAGATGAACAAACAACCCCATTTACCAACATTTCCCAGGGAAAATGGTACATTTGTTACAAATAATGAAACATCTACACATATTGTTATCACTCAAAAACCAGAGTTCAGCCCAGAGTTTCTTCTTAGTGTTGCATCTTTAGGGTTTCAACAAATTTATAATGACACAATTCTACTCTTTAGTACCGTAGAGCTCTTTGTTTCCCTTTGTAAAATTTTCTGTGTACTACTTCTTTGCTACTTTCACCATGTAGCCCCTGGTAACCACAGATCTTCTTATCTAGGTAGCTTTGACTTCTCTAGACTACCATTTTGTTGGAATCCCAGAAGATCCAGTAGCTTCAAAGTTACTTTTTCACACTTATTAACAGGGACTTAAGTGCAGTTGCCTCAATACTTTTATGGTTTGACAACACATTATTTTCTTACTGAATAGTAGCCAGTTATTTATCGGAGGGTATTTTGATTTCTTCCAAGATTTAGGAACGCCAAGTAAACCTCTGCATGCAGATTCTATGTATCCATAAATTTTCATTTTTCTTTTAGGTAGATACCAGTGGATGCTCTATGTTGGCCTGTCGGACTTAGAGAATGTTTAGTTTATAAGCTTATACCTGACTTTTGTAAAGTTATTGTTGCATTTTACTTTTGCACCAATATTGAATGAGCACTGATGTGGTCTATGCCACTGTTATCATTTTGTGGCTTTGGTGTTAGGGATATTAGTCTTCCTTATAGATTATTTCTCCCACTCTCCACATTCCTCTGTTGCCTGTAATTCATTGTCTAGAGTTGGGGACCTATGGAGTTTCCTTCTTCTAAGTTAGCATGTCTATTGCTACCATTCTTCTTTATATCTTATTTAGGTAGCCATATTGCTAGGACCTATAGCTGTTTCCCAGTTTTTAATTGGGTTGTTTAGTTTTTAGTTATTTGGTTTTTAAAGTTCCTTTGAATAACAGTCCTTCATCAGAATCGACCTTTGCAAGTATCTTCTCTCAATGTGTGGCTTTTCTTTTTATTCTTATGACATTGCCTTTCTCAGGAAAGAAACTTGTAATTTCAAATATCTTTTCTGTTAGTTTTTCACTGTTGGAACATTGAAAAGTAATTGAGTTCTTGGTATTAACTTTCTTCTGTAATTATGTCCTAACTGCTTATTAACTCAGGAACTGGTTTGGATGATTAGTTTGAGTTTTCTACATAGGTAATCATATTATCTATGAACAAAATTGAATTTCTTTCTTCTATAACAAGATCCCTTTAATTACTCCTGTTCTCTGCAGCATTAGGTATGGTTCCCTTCTCTTCTGAAGAGTGATTTGATTCCTCCCATAATACTGTTTAAAAAAATTTACCCTGTTTTAACTTTTATTATGACTACAAGTTTTCTGAGAAGCTAGATGCAATTCTCACCAGTGACATATCACAAGGGAAGTAAACTCTTTCTTCTTTCAGGAGTTTTTCTGCCTAATTGTCTGTAGTTTGAATGATGTACATAGGTACTGCTCTCATTAGTTTCTGTGCAACATTTGTGGACACTGCCTAGATTTGGTATTCTCTGACTCCCCCTCCCCTGCTGTATGTTGGTACCAATACTAATTTAGGAAAGCTCTCAGTCATTTCTTTCAATAATCTTCTTTTGAGATTCAATTTCCATTATGAATATTTTACATCTTTTTTCCTTACCCCATAGATTTTTGATATTCTGTTCTTTTTTCCCTCTTTGCTTTTTAGTCTTTGCTTTTAAAGATTTTAAGTGAAATTTTCATTTATTTAGTGGTGGTGGGAGCATGCATGCCAAGGTTCATGTATGGAGGTCACAGAAAAACTTTGATTCTCTCTTTCCATGACAATGGCCCTGGTGATCCAACTTGGGTTTTGCATTTTTACCCATTGAGCCATCACACCAGCCCATCGCATTGCTTTTTAGTTTGGGAAGCATCTCTTGAGCCACTGTTAAACAGAACTCATTTCTTCAAGTATATTCAGTCTGAACTATCCCATCATGCACATTCTTCCTTTCTGTTACAGTGTTTTTGTTTGTAGCATTAAGAAAAATTCTTCCTTTGAATTTCTCTTTCTCTGCTTACCTAATCTACTTGTTTGTTTGTTTATTTATTTATTTATTTATTTACTTATTTATTTTACATACTGTCTGTGATAGTTGATAATGATTGTCAGTTTCTAGGGGTTTAGAATCACTTCTGAAAATACCTCTGTGTCTGTGAAGGTATTCTTAGAAAAGTTAAATGACGATGGAAAACTCAACCTGAATATGGACAGCATCTGGGTGGCCATAGGCTATAGTCACTGAATACAGAGAAGAAAGTGAGCCATGCAACAGTATTTCCCATGCTCCACCTCCTGCCTGTCTGTGCCATGTGCCTTCTCTCCTTAGTATACCATAGCTGCTGCTTCTTATACAGAAAGCTTATCACTCTCTGGTGAGTTTTAGATCCTGATGACTGTATCTGAGAGACCACAACTCCATCTTGGGTTCAGACTCCATCATAGAGAACCTGACTTGAGTTTAAACTTGAGTTAACCACACAGCCTACACTTAGCATTGGTCTCCAGGTCACTCCCTAACAACCTCCAATCAAGACAAAAGCAGAAGTTACAGTTATACCTACAAATATTTACTTATGAAAGTTTATGGTTTGGTTCCCAGCACCAGCCAATCATTTTAAAAGCCAACAAATTCCACAATAGCTCCCCAATCAGATGTGTACCAAGCTGGAAACCCTTGCTTGTTTGCTTGCCTCTATAAATGCTTGCTTGAAACTGGGCTCTTGGCTTCACTTTCCTGTCCTGCTGCATGAGTGATGATGGTGTGGCCCCAGCCTGAGCTTGAATAAAGACGCGTGTGCAATTGCATTGGAATCAGCTCCTTGATTGTCTTTTGGGGCTCACAAAATGGGCACAATATACCCTTCCCCATTTCACATTATGTCCCATGCTACCTCGACTTTAATAAGCCTCCTAACCCACGCAGTTTGTGGCCACACTGCATACAACTATAGAGGAAATTCAACAACAGGGCTGCTCTGACAAGAGATCACACCCAAAGACCTTTTAGGTCTATGTGATCTGGTTAGAATGAAGACATGTTCTGGATTACAGTATATCTGTCTGGAATACAGACACACCCTGAGTACACACCTTTAATCCCTAAAGGTTAACTTGTAGAAGGAAGCAGCCATGTTTGAAAGTGACATCTCATTGTGGAGCTGTTCAGTGAATGCAGTTCAGTTTAGTGCAGTTGAGTTCACTGAGTTTGTGCACTATAGTTTAGTTCTGTTCATGGTTCATGCAGTCAGTGCAGTTTTGGTTTTTTTTTTTTTTTTTTTTTTTTTTTTTTTTTTTGTTCAGAGGCAGTTTTTCCAAGCAGAGCAATTCAGTCAGAAGCTAAGAGAAGCCAATTTGAACCAGTCAGCTTGGAGAGGAGTTTAAGCCTGAACAGCTCAGTTGAACCAGACAGCCAGAGTTCAGAAAGAGCTAGAAAGAGTGAGTTTATTCAGCAGCAAGTCTTTGAGATGACAATTACATCTAGAGAATAAAAGTTACATTTTTACCTACCACCTTCATTTGGTACGCTCCCACATAGGCACCTGGATGCTTCCTAGTCCCCAGGTGGTTCATTCCAGATACAAGTACACATTTATAAACACAAGTGCATTTCAATGATAAATATAAACCAATAAATTATATATTTACTTGTATAGTATAGTCCACAGCATAGACATTCTTGAAGTCTAGAAGATAAGACAACTAACTTAATAATGATTTGATCAGTAAAATGAGTCTTTAATAAATGTTGGGATATAGCCTATAGTAAAGCAGAAGATATGTGGGATTTCCAGACAGAGTTAGGAACTTTGGGAAAAAGTCTCAGATTCAACAGTCAGATCCTGAGGTAGATTTACTAGGAAGTAACTATCCATGTGGAAGGACATAGATTAGTATAAACGGGCGAATGTAAGTTTAAACCTAGTTGGGAATAAGCCTATGCCAAGGCCAAGCTTTTATGATTAATCGTAGAGATAATATGTTGTGTATTGTATGGATACATCACTGGTCAATTAAAAGCCCATGGCCTATGGCTTATGCAGAAAATAGAGGTGGGACATCCAGGCGAGACAAAGGAGAGAGCCTAAAAGGGAGATTTGCCAGAAAGATGTAACAAGAGGGACACATGGTACCTGAGCACAAGTAACCAGCCATGGGGCAAAATATAGGCTAAAATAAATGGTATATTTCAAGTTATAGCTAGTCAGAGAAGAGCCTACCTATATGGGCAAGGTTTTTGTTGGTATATTTTGAGTCTGAGTCTTTTATCTAGGGTGTATATCTGGAGCTTATATATGGGGCTGGGAGGAAAACCCAAGGACTAACTAATTAATAATACATCTTTGTGTCATTACCAGGGCATCTGGCAGCTCTGAGACACTCCATTATAAATAAACAAAAGCAAATACCTGGTACATAATCATTCTTTTAAAAGGAATGTTAGATTTATGAGTACATTAAACAAGAATCACTTCTTTGGAAAAAGAAATAGCACTGGTGCAGGTGGAGGGCCTGGAGGACCTGGGAGCTCAGGATTAGGAGACCAAAGTGGTCTTCGGGGACAAGGTCCAGGTTGAGATCACAGGGTTCTTGAAGATAAAACCGAAGACAAGGATGCCTATCATCAAGCTGGGCAGCTTGGTCAGGACATGAAGATCAAGTCCCTGAACGAGAGCTACCTGTTTTTCCTTCCTACTGAAGTGTCCTAGAATATTGACTTTTTCCTGGGTGGATTCCTAAAGCTCATGCCAGTACAGAAGCAGAATCTGGCTGGTGAGTGGACCAGGTTCAAGGTTTTTGCCACTATTGGAGTCATGTTGGTATTGGTGCTAAGTGTTCCAAGGAGGTAGGAGCTGCTGTCTAGGAGTCATCACCTTGGCCAAGCTTTCCATAATCCCTGTGTGGAGTGTCTAAAGGAGAACAAAATTGGCTAGCCACACACTGTTTCATGCAAGGTGACAGGCTGCTGGGCTCTGTGCTGGTACATCTCATCCATGCACCCGGAGGCACAGGCATTGTCTCTGCCTTGTGACCAGGAAACTACTCATGATGACTAGCATTGATGGCTACACATCAGCCAAAGGCTGCATGACCACCTTGGGCAGCTTTGCCTAGGCCACCTTTGATGTCATCTCCAAGACCTACAGCTATATGACTGTATTCACCAAGTCTTATCAGAAATTCACTGGTCATCTTATGAAAACCCACATCAGAGTCTTTGTTCACAGGACTCAGGCTACAGCAGTGGCTACCACAGAAGGAGTTTATATTAAAAAAAAAAAAACTAAAGTGAATTAAGTTTGTTAAAAAAAAACTCTCAAGAATCTTTATTTATAGATAAAATAATATATATGATAATTAAAAGGATATGAAAATTTTCCAAAAATATCTATGACCTTTGAAAGTTAAACTCATGAAAAGAAATATCTCTAATCCCTGTAAACCTTACTTAAGCCTTACAGAAGACAGAGTTCTATCTTGCATTAATCACAATTCTTATCCTCCTGGAACATTTCATTTCTTATAAGTCCTTACATCAAACAACTGGAGAGATGGTAATGATGGGACCAATAACCTAGATTTCTGACAAGTCAGGCACACAGAGTAGACACTCTTATTAGCATGTCACTGTTGCAGTTCTGAGAGTATCCATGCCACTAAGCTCTTAAAAGGAGTCAACAGAGGTTAGAACAGCACCCCTCCCTCTTCCCCTGACTTCTCAGAACTTAGTAGAGACTAGAGATGCATGTCTCTAGAAAGAGATGTGAAACAGCTCTACTAATTTTGAGCTTGATCCAGTTGCTTTGTTTGAGGAGAAACATCAGTGTCGTTATACAATTTATAATGCTCTGTTTGCTTAAGCAAAAAAAAATGAGTGGCGTTCAAGAATTAGGTAAAGTAGATATTTGAGCTATAGCACCAGTCTTTGCAGTTCTTCAAAATCTTATGCAGTATGTAATAATATAAGATTTTATATATAGTATACTATATATAGTATCACTATATATACATATGTATGTGTATATTTTTATACTCTACAGATCATAAAATACATATGTATATACACTCTGTATGTATGCTACACATATCTAGTATATATGTGTGTGTGTATATGCATATGTATTCACACATGCTTTATATATAAAATATACACATATACTAAATGTACCTATAGTGCATTTAGTATATTTATTTTAATGTATTTGTTTATTCGTATTTCAAATAAGAACAAAAGAAAATTACTGTCCTGATCACTGATCCAACTGGTAGTTTGATTTCTTCCAAAGAAAACACTTTCTCTCTCTCCCTCTCCTGCCCTGTATGTGTGTGTATGTGTGTGTATGTGTGTGTATGTGTGTGTGTTCTTATTTCTATTTATTTAGAAGCCAGAGGTGGATTTTATGTGTTCTTTTTCTATTACTCCTCAGCTTATTCCCTTGCATCAAGATTTCTCACTGAACTTGAAGCTGGACTGGCTCAGGAGGTCCCCAAATCTTCTTGTTTTTATTCCTGGAGCATTGGGGTAGAGATATGCATGTGGACATGCCTGACACTTTAATCTTGTTTCTGGGGCTTTGAACTCAGTTCTCATGCTTTGTAGTGAGCATTCTTCCCTGCTAAGCCATTTACTCAGCCTTTCAATTAATCAGTACATGTTTAACTTCCATTGACACTTTCTGCAGGGGGATTTAAGAATGCCTTGTTTACTTTTATAATATTTATTATGTTCCAATACACTGAACAGAGACCTTTTATTAGGAGTACTAGAACATTTTACCGTGTGTGTGTGTGTGTGTGTGTGTGTGTGTGTGTGTGTGTGCACTAGAGTGCCTTCGAGTGGAGCCTCCTCTGGGGTCTGTGGGACTGGCTGTCTACTTCACACCCAAGGTAGACCAGCACAGGCCAGAAGGAACCCAAGTCACTGGTTGGGCGGGGTTCCTATGTCCCTGGATCCTGCTGGTCCCAGTTACTCCTGGTGGTGTTGGAACAGATGTCTTCTAATCACCCCTGATCCTAAGATCCTGGGTGCCTTATTTAGAACTTAAAAAAACAAACTACATTAAAGAATTCATTTGGCTTTATAAACTATGAATATTAAAGTGATTAGTTTTGTTGCATTTGTTAAGAAAATGTAATTTCCACTTTCAAAGTAACAACCAGATATTCTTATGCATCAAGCAGAGAAAATTTGACATGCTCCTGTCTAGAAGAGTGCCTAATCTGAATTGCACACATGTGGGAAAGCGAAAAGCAAAACTCAGAGTCAAATACTTGTGTTTCTGAGCACATGATTATGTCAGCACTGGCTGCTCTTTCTGCTGGTTAATTTCCGGCTTGTATGCATGGCAATTTGTTTTCCTTGTGATATCATGCTTTAACTTTCAGAAGATAATGCCTCACACAAAACCCATTCTAGCTAAAGCGGATTTTACATTAATTAAATCAAGGCTTTAGGAAATATGAAAAGATGACCAAGGGCTTATTCACCAAGCACAGTTTTAAAAATCAAATTATATGAATTAACACATGCAAGGAGTACCATATAGCTATCCCCTCTTAAATGATTAAAAAAAAAAAACCCTCCCCCATCTCTCCCTTTTTACTTTCTTTCCCCTTTCTTACTTACTTCTTTTTTTTTTTTTTTTTCTGAGATAGATTCTTTATAGCCCTGACTGATCTGGAACTCTATATGTAGACCAGGATGGCTTCAGCTTTACAAAGATCTGCCTGCCTCTGCCTCTCAAGTGTTGGAATTATAGGTGTTTGCTCCGTTGCTTGTTGAAAGCATATTTCTTAAGGTTTAAAATAATTTGCACCAGAGGAACTATTATTCTGAAAAGCATATACTGAATTTTCACAATTTCTTGTCTAGGAGTAGGGCCTGAAGGTGTTCTCCCTGGGCCTAAGTCCGTTCTCACACCTCAAGTCCATTCATGTCATTCTGTGAACAAAGCCCTGAATTTATTCACTGGTTGAGACAAAGTATGATAAAAGATGGTCCTAACAGCAATTCATTATAAGATAAAAACAGAACATCAAGTTTGACCAAAGGACAAAGAAAGGTGTGGCCATAAGCCTTGCATGCCACCAGCCAAATATTGTAAGTTACCACTACTGCTCTGGGAACAGTGCCCGACTGATTTATATGGCACAGATGTGGCACTCCTGTGTTAATGGATCATAGCTCTGCAAGTCATTTTAGCTCTATAGCTTTCATTCATCAGCTCAGAGCAGAAGCCTCAAGTGGGGGAAAAATGACTTAAATACAGTCTAAAACACAAATCTCAAAATGATTAAACCTGCCACCTGATTGGATCATAAGCCACTCCGGCTCAAGGGTGACTCTCAGAGATCCAGCCTTAACACTGCACTCACCAGCATCTGCAGAACTTCAATGAACGTGTGCATTACTCAAGATGGTGGCTGAATACTGTGATTCTAAGGAGTAGGGAGGCACAGCCTCCAAGACGATGGGCCCTGGATAGACACGAGCCAGTAAATGGAAAAGAAGTCACCAGTCCTTCTGATTGTCCTTTCTTTGTATAAGTTTTCTTCCTGGGTGGGATTGTGTGTTCTTTCAAAGGTTGCGTTTGCGGTCCTTCTTGTATCTTAGGCCACCCAGGCCCAGAGGATGCTTTGCCATTACTGTTTCAAGTGTTACATTTGTCCCAGTTTTTCAGTTCTCTGCTTGAATATCTTCTATCCCCATCCCTTTCTCTTTTCTCTTCTTTCATTCATTCCTTCAAGGGTGATTCCTCAATGTACACATCCTCTTCAGTTCACAAGCCTCTCATTTCTGCATATCAAGCCTTGTTTCTACCTAGCCTTCCATATAACTCCAATTTTGCAAACTTTTGGGAAAGCTGTATATTCGATAGCCATGTCTTCAGTCTCTGCCAGTCTCTTTCTGTGTCCACTGTTGCCATGGTTCTCAGGTATGCTTTTTCTTGAGAGTACATGTTGACCATGATGTTCCTGTTAGTACTTTTTATTTTTACCTCTTTTTTTAATTAAATATTTTCTTTATTTACATGTGATATTATTTCTCCTTTCCCAGTTTTCCCCCCAAAAAACAAACAAACAAATAAACAAACAAAAACAACAAGAAAAAACCCCTGTTGCCTCCACCCTCCCCATGCTTGCCACCCCACTCTCTCCCACTTATTGGACCTGGCATTTCCCTACACTGGGGCACAGAACCTTCACAGGGCCAAGGGCCTCTCCTCCAACTGATGACTGACTTTGCAATATTATACACATGCTGCCAGAACAATGAGTTCCACCAAGTATAGTCCTTGGTTGGTGGTTGAGTCCCTGGGAGCTCTGAGGGTACTAGTTAGTAATTGTTGTTCGTCCTAAGGGGCTGCAAACCCTTCATCTCCTTTGTCCTTTCTCTAACTCCTTCATTGAGGAGAAGTTCAATGAACTCAGTCCAATGGATGGCTGTGAGCCTCTACATTTGTATTAGTCAGGTACTGTCAGAGCCTCTCAATTCTTAGGGAAATAGATGGATCTGGAGAATATCATCCTGAGTGAGGTAACCAAATCACAAAAGAACACACATGGTATGCCCTCTCTGATAAGTGGTTATTAGCCCAGAAGTTCGGAATACAGGAAGATCAACCCACAAACCACAAGAAACCCAAGAAGAAAGAAGACCAAAATGTGGACATTTCATTCCTTCTTAAAAGGGGAAACCAAATACCCACAGAAGGAGTTGCAGAGATTGTCTATGGAGCAGAGACTGAAGGAAGGACAAGGCAGCCTGATAGAGCTATCTCCTGTTAACACTATTTGTGAGAGCTTTAAAGGCTTGATCCATTTCTTCTTGGAGACTTGGGTTTTGTGTTTGTTATTTTGTTTGTTTTCTTTTTGTTTTGCTTTCTCCAAATACTTAGAAGCGTCACCTTAGAACCATATCAAATAAAATTCTAGCTGACAGATACTCCTGAGAATTCAAGCCAAATGTGCCATAAAGTTGGGTTGTTTTCATTTGTCCTATGACAAGGTTGAACCATCCCTCTATCTTGCATAGGCAACATATTTAGTTTATCCCTAGGGAATTTTTTTCTTTAGTTGTTCTGTTTTGATAAACAAAACAAACACAAACAAAGATGGGCCTGTGTCTCACATCGTCTTGGAGACTCTGCCTCCCTATTCCTTAGAACCACAGTAGTCAGCCACCATCTTGAGTAATGTGCATGTTCATCTGGACTTCTTTTTTTTTTATTGGATATTTTATGTATTTATATTTCAAATGTTAGCCACTTTTCTGCACCACCACACTCCACAACCCCCTACCCCATGCCCCCTCCCCCTGCCTCTATGAGGGTGCTCTGCCACCCACCCACCCACCTACCCACTCCTGCCTCCCCACCCTAGCATTCCCCTACACTAGGGCATTTTACCTTCTCAGGACCAAGGGCCTCTACTCCCACTGAAATCCAACAAAGCCATCCTCTGCTACATATGTGGCTGGAGCCATGGGTCCCTCCATGTGTACTCCTTGGTTGGTGGTTTAGTCCCTAGAAGCTGGCAGGGTCTGGTTGGTTGATATTGTTGTTCTTCCGGTGAGGTTGCAAACCCCTTTAGCTCCTTCAGTCCTTTAACTCCTCCATTGGGGACCCCACAGCTAAGTCCAATGGTTAGCTGTGAGCACCTGTCTCTGTATTTTTCAGGCTCTGGCAGAGCCTTTCAGGAGACAGCTATATCAGGCTCCTGTCAGTAAGTCCTTCCTGACATCAGCAACAGTGTCTGGGTTTAGTGATGGATCCCCAGGTGGGGCATTCTCCGGATGGCCTTTCCTTATATCTTTGCTCCACAATTTTAAGGGTGGTAGTTAGTGCAGTGTTAAGCCTGAATCTCTGAGAGTCACCCTTGATCTAGAGTGGTTTATGATCCAAAGACAGCCCAGGCTGGTCCCAAACTTGATTCTTTTGTCCCAGCCTCCCGAGTGGTTTGGCTATACATCTATGCTGCTATCCTGGGACTATCAACTGTTTAAAAGAAGCAGCGTTAGTGAATTACAGCTCTGATATTTCTTAGGGTCTTGACAGGATGTTGTGGCACATTTTCTTCTTTTTTTCTCTTTGGCTGTGTCAGCATGATGTAGAAAAGCTATCATCTGTCTTGGGTTTTAGCAGCTCTATACCTCAAATGGTTATGAAAACCAAGGTTCAGACTCACAAAGCCTAGTGCTATCTACATGGCCAAAGCTAGTTTGCGTTCTCTGGTAATTGTTTGGGCTTAAATTTTAATTTAGGCTAAGGACTCAAGAGAGAGTTTTCCTTCCAAGTTCAGGTCATTGGTGGAACAAAGAACATATTTTAAAATATTTTACCTAGCATTTTTGACTTTCAGATAAAAAGGTGGCTAATATACCAAATCATGTATAGAGCAAGATAGGAATTGGATTTAAGACTGAAGAGCAGAATTGAAATCACATAATCTTTAACACTGTCATGGAGAGCCCTTGCAGCTCTTTGTTTTTGACAAAATAGGCTCTGTCAGATCATCCTATGTACAAGTCCTTCAGAAAGCTGGGCAGTGGTGGTGCATGCCTTTAATCCCAGCACTTGGAAGTCAGTAGGAGACGGATTTCTGAGTTCGAGGTCAGCTTGGTCTACACAGTGAGTTCCAGGACAGCCAGGGCTACACAGAGAAACCATGTCTCAAAAAAAACCACAAAAACAAAAACCATAAAAAAGTCCTTCAGAAGGTGACATCAGGACAAAATTAGTATCAAACATTTCAATATGAAGTATTGAAATGAGGTATGATAATGTCCATATGTAACAAAGTTCTGTGTACAGTGAATATATACAATAAAATTGTACAATAAATAGTATTTAAATAATAACAATACCAAAAGCAATGATGATGAAGTTGGAGGATGAGGAGCTATCTCAGTGGTTAGGGCTTGCTACACAAGCATGAGGACCTTGACGTTTGGATCCCTAGAACCCATGTAAATGCTGGATGCGAGTAGCTACCTCTCTAGCTCTAGCTTCCTAGTGAGGTAGATCTCCAGAGAAAGCTAGCCTGGTTAGCTATACTAGCCATATCTGAATATCTGTGAGTTCTGGGTTTGATTAGGGAACCCAGCCATATGGCCTCACACAATGGTAGTGTGTTTGACACCAAGAGTCAGTGCCTCATTGAATAAGATGTAATATGGGAGGAGGAATCCCAGCATCAACCTCACATACCGCCATACACATCAATTGACATACACATGTGCCCAACACATGCAAATGCGTGCACGCGCACACACACACACACACACACACACACACACACACGCTATATCACAAGCATGCACACATGCACACAAAAACTGGAAAAAAAACAGAAGAAAAAAATCACCAAAAATGAAGTAGTAATGATTGGTTGGGGAAAACGTCCAGAGAGAAAAAGCAGATACAGAGAGGGGGCATTCCGACAGTGTGTAGTGATATATGAGGAAGAAAAGAAAAAAAGGAAGAGAGGTTTGGTAAGATGTTCCAACTGTTTAACTACTCCTAGAACATCTCTCCTAGTTCCAAGGAGTTCCCTAGAACTACTAAAGGAAATGCACTGGGTGGAATATGGCTGTCATAGTCATTGGTTGGAACTATCTTGGGCACAGCGTAGCCTTACCAAACTCCATGCTTCAGCAGCTCCTTGGTGGCCCAGTAGTTGGATGTGGTTAGCTTAATGCGCCTCTCATTGATTCACACCCTTGCAAGGATGCAGTAAGGCTCTGCTGTCCCAAGGAGCACTGGGCTTCTTTGTAGCTTTTTACTGGAGCATTTCAGGTTTCCTCTGGGAACGCCTTAGATTTAGGATGCGCTGCATGAGCCCCTTCTTTCTCTGGGTAACCTTACCCCTGAAAGCTCTCTTCTGTACGAGCCATTTCCTACTATAAAACAACCCTTATTAGCATATAAATTATTCTGAATTTAACCTGTACTCCTGCTAGGAAAGGTACAAGTTCAGTATGTCCCATTTTTTCCTTTAGGGCGACGAAAGCTTAGAATACTAATGGATCTCTCACTGACTTTTTATTTTCTTCCACCTCTCTGTTATAAACCATGCAAATATTGATTCTTGGCATCATCGATTGCTTTTCCTGGCTCACACTTCTTTCTTTCTCAAGTCCACGTGACCCTCTTATAAGAGGCGTTAAACGGGCTTGGCTTCTGTTTTTGTCCTAGATTTAAGCTAACTCCCAAATTGCTAGGTTTGATCAATCAGCCATTCTCCATAGCTTTACAGGCAGTATAGGAAGAGGGAAAGGGACAGGCAGTATAGGAAGAGGAAAAGGGACAGGCAGTACAGGAAGAGGGAAAGGGATTAGGTTGACGGCGGGCCAGCTTCTCCTTTGCTGTCTGAGGTCACAGAAGAAGAAGAAAGGGCCCCGGGGTCATAAGAGCAAAGAAAAAGCCTGGCATCTCCTGAGCAGTCTCCTTTGAGCTATTTGAGAATGGGTGTTGAGTTGGGCCAGCTCTCACGTCACCAGTATGGATTTTATGGAAAAGTGTAGAAAGTAACTATTCGTGCCTCGCTAATAGAGGTGTCTGTATCCCTCCATGGACATCTAGCATGTTAGTTTGATTTTAAACTGAGTTTGGCTTCTTCTTTCTGCACCGGGCAGAATCGATGCCATCCTTAACCCTTCCCTCACTCCGTCCGCAGCATTCAGGAGATGCCACTCTACCCACTGGTTATAGGCAGAAGATTACCATCCATCTATGAGAATCTGGAAAAAGAAGCTTGAGGTCTCTCTCCTCTATGCTTTTTTGTTTGTTTGTTTTTTCGAGACAGGGTTTCTCTGTGTAGCCCTGGCTGTCCTGGAACTCACTCTGTAGACCAGGCTGGCCTCGAACTCAGAAATCCACCTGCCTCCGCCTCCCAAGTGCTGGGATTAAAGGCGTGCGCTACCACCGTCTGGCTCCCCTATGCTTTATGACATAAAATGTGTTACGTACCATCATAAGTCAAGTAATAGACTGAGATTATGAATACTGACTCTCAGACACGGAGAACGCATTATCTAATATAGACATTGCTGATCACATTTATACACTGAATCATTTTGGGCACCAAACCCATCATTTATTTGGTCTCCATTTAGGAAAACACAAAGCCCAACTTCAGTATGATCTGCAACTGTTAGACACTTTGAATAATTTTCATTTAAATTAGTTCAGAAGTCTAAGTTCTATTTTAATGACACTTATTTAAAATTCTCCTTTGGAGTTTTAGTTTCAAATGCCAAACCAATTAAATAAGACATTTTACATAGTTGCTTGCATTCATTACTGAATAATTGTCTTTAATCTATAACTATTTGCAAAGTGCTTTTCTTAATTACTGGCCATGTAGCAGCTGTGTTATAATCTAAAGCTTATTATTTTTTTTTAGTTACTAGTCTTAATGTATTAAAGCCTCATACTAACCATGCTTAGTTTTAAAAATAAAATACTTTCCTCTATTTTAGAGTGTTTAAGACCAGAATTCATAGAGAAGATAATTTGGGGGAAGAAGAAGACCCTGATTACATTAACATGTTTTTTTTTCTTTTTTAGATTACATAATTATTATTTTTACATATTTTATTTACAACCACTAGAAGTTTTTTATGTGTCAATGAAATAGGCTCATGTTCACTAGATGAATTTGTTTCTCATGTAAACTTCCTGAAATTTGAATAAAGAGACAGATTTCTTCTGATGTGGAGATGAGTATGAAGACAGAGTCTAAATACAAATATTAAAAAAAATTATGGAGAATGCCCAGCTATATTTCACCCGCTTCTTCTCACCTGTATATAATGGGATATACCCCATGAAAAAATTTTAAATGGATTTCAAAACATCTTTCTCATGTTGATTTATTACCTTAAAATTTAATGTGTATGGACTGTTCAGAACCAGGGTCTGTCGCCCTAGTTTTATGTGAAAATTTTTCTTGTTCTCTTTTATTCTTTTTCTTTGAAATTAGATAGGAATTTTGACACTGGGGCTTAAACTGTTTAACCTCTACAATGGCAAGTGTAGACAGTGGGAGAATACCAGGTAATCTGTGGTAGACGTGAGTAGATGGGAAAACGGTGGGTTGTTAACTGAAAGAGCATTTTGGTGGGTTCTGAAATGAAATGAGGAGTGTGACTAGAACTCTCCGGACACCAGCTCCAAGAAAAACAAAACCATTGCAAGAAATATAAAGAAATTACTATTAAAGCCATGAAAAGGGAACGATTTCATTTTTTCCTTCAGTGATGGCCATTCTTAGTTGTAAACTTGACTACACTTAGAATTAACTAAAACCTCAGAATGGAGGGCACACCTGTGAGGGATTTCTGATTAATTCAGAGTGGAGAGATTTGCTCCTATTCCAGACTTTAGAGGTAGGAAATAACATCTTTAATATAGATTTCTAATCCAGATCTAATCTGGGTCCTGTCTTCTACTAGAAGACTATGTAAGGACATGGAAGGAAGCTTTTGTTCTTTGCTTGTCTGCTCTTGTTTTGCTAGCAAGTCCTTTCCTTCACTGGTGTTAGACCCTACTTCTTCAGGATTCAAGCCTGAAGACCAGATGAGTCATGCAGGCTCTTGGTCTGAGCAATGACTGTGTTCTGGACCTTTCACTCCACAGCCGGCTATTATTGGACCAGCTGGGCCACCACCTCTAAGTCATTCTAATAAATCCCTTTTATATAAGTTCCATATATTTTATATAATATATTCTTATATAATATATTTTATATAATATATATTTATATAATGTATATTTCTACAGAGTATAATAATTTATATAATCATCCCATATATTCATTCTATAAATTCTGATACTCAGAGAATCCTGACTAATATAACTTTTTTCTTTTTCTTCTTTTTTTCCTTTTATTTTTTGATATTTTTTTAATTTACATTTCAGATGTTATCCCCTTTCCTAATTCCCACCCCCCAAATCCCCTATCTCTTCCCCCGTCCCCCTGCTTGTAGGAGGGTGTTCCCCTACCTATGCACCCACCCACCCACTCCCCCCTCCTCACCTTTGAATTCCTCTATACTGGGGCATTGAGCATTCACAGGACTCCTTGTTGGTGGTTTAGTCCCTGGGAGCTTTGAGGGGTACGGTTGGTTGATACTATTGTTCTTCCTATGGGCTTGCAAACCCCCTCAGCTCCTTCAGTCCTTTAATTCCTCCCTTGGGGACCCCATTGGGGACAACATGCTCCGTCCAATGGTTGGCCGCAAGCTTCTGCCTCTGTATTTGTCAGGCTCTGGCCGAGTTTCTCAGGAGACAGCTATATCAGGCTCCGGTCAGCATGCACTTCTTGGCATCCACAATGGTATCTGGGTTTGGTGACTGTATATAGGATGGGTCCCCAGGTAGTATGGATCTGTGTGCCAGAAATCTCTGGCCCGACCTGGTGCAAGCACCCTAGCGAAGGGAAGACCACTCTGCTGTGTCTTCCAGGCCGCTCCATTACTCTGTGCTGCCCCCTGCACTGAGTGGGGTCGGGCTGGGCCAACAAGAGGCCAACTAGACTAGCCAGTGAGGACTGCGGAGAGTAGACCTCTTCCCAAGTGTTAACAGCTCTTAGAACAAAAGGCTCAGACAACGGAATAGATCTTTTGCCTGCTTTTACGTCTCTGGATAGGATATATATATATATATATATATATATATATATATA
>JADRCD010193311.1:0-11808 GCA_019843815.1 Montemys delectorum | reverse complement strand
TAGAGATTTACCATGCAGTTAAAATTGTTATCCACAGAAATGCCAAAAGTCTGTGTTTTGGCAGAGAGTGGCTCTCAATGGTTCTAAACCATGAATTCCTGGGAAGACATTCCACGCCTTGTACTGTGATTTTCATTTAATAACCCATGTTTTCTGGGAAAGGTATTGTCTGCCCATGACAAGTAATTACTTTCTAATCCTTTTTTAAAATTGCATTTTAGATTAGCTTACTAATGAGGTAGTTTCTTAGATCTCTAATTTTGTTTAACCCACCTATTACATTATCCTCCACCATCTATTAGGACACCTGCTTAATCTTATGCTCTTCACTATTCCCACCTCTTCTTTCTTTTTATGTCATCTACTGTACCTCACTTTACATTGAAAAATTTGGGTTGCAAGACATACATGCCATTTTACATCTCCCTTTGTTTTGGCTAGCATTACCTTTAAATATCCACTACATAGTCACACCAGCCAGACTTTGTATTTGTGTCTCCAGTATTCTACTCAAGATTTGTTTTACCTATCTTTCTTAACAAGCCCCTTCAGAAGGTCCTTTATGACTTTTCTGGCCTATAATTGGCTTCAAGTTAAATACACAAGCAAAAGAGTTGAAACTAGAAGCACATATACCGGAAAACATATATTGTTTGTCTTTCTGGGCTTGGGTTACTTCACTCCATATAATTCTTTTTTTCCAGTTATAGTCATTTACCTGCAAAGTTCATGATCTCACATCTCTTTCCAATTGAGTAGTGTTCCACTGCTTTCATATGCTCCATTTCTAAGTCCATTTATTTGTTGTCTATCTAGGTCTATTCCATTTCTTAGATGCTGTGAGAAGAACATCAATGAGTATGGATGCATATGTCTGCACTAGTTACCATCCCCATTGGCTGTCTATGTGTGTTCCCCTTTCACCACACTCACACCAGAATATATTGTCCTTTACAGCTCAGTTGATAATCTTTCTAACTATGGTAAAAAGAAATCTTTAATTAATTTTAGAGTCCATTTCTCTTGTGGCCAAGACCTTAAGTACATATTCAAGTATTTCCTAGTCATTTGCATTTCTTCTGAGAGGTTCTGTTTAATTGCATAGTATATTTTTATTTGATTTGATAATTTCTTAATGTTTAGGGGCTTTTGGTAAATTTTCTGTCGAATGAATTACTTAAATGGAATTTTTATCAGTGTGTCTTAAGGTGTGACTTGGAGAAATTAGCATTCAGTAACTAATACAAAGATGCAGTTATTGTCAGTGTTCTGGTTTGCTTCTCTGTTCTGTAATAAACCTGACCAAATGCAACTGAGATGTGGAATGGGTGTATTTAAACTTACAATTCCAGGTAATAGTGCACTGTTGAGTGAAGGAAGGACAGAAAGTCAGTGTGGGGACCTAGAGAAGAAACCATGGAGGAATGCTACATACTGGATTGATCTGATTCACACATAGGCTCATGTTCAGCTAACTTTCTTATGATACTTTTCCAGATCCACCTGATTATGGATGGCAATGACCATAATGAGTCATCAGTCATCAATCAAGAAATCTCTTACAGACATGGGCACAGACCAATATGTTTGAAGTAATGATTTAACTAAATTTCTATTGTCAAGTAATTTGATTCATTCTAGGATCTTGCCTTGTGGAATGGTGGCTTTTACATTTAGGGTGCAGCTTCCAAGGTCAACATAAAACATTCCTTATGAACATGCCCATACCCTTTAGTTTGTCTTCATGGTGATTTTGAGTCCCTTGAACTTGACAATTAACTTTCACACAAAGTGAGACTAGGGTCTTAGTTGAATGTCCTACATTCATATGAAACAGAGAGCAGAAAGAAAAACCCATGAAAGGATGGATATTAAATACAGAAAAATTCAGAGAGAATACTAGGTATTTCATCAACAGAGAGTCTCTTTCAGCTCACGGACCAGTTATTCATCTATATTAAAGGTTTGCCTCTCTGTTAAGATAAATTTCATATATTGAAAGCTAAAAGTACAAAGTATCTTAGGCTAAGTAGGAAATAAAAGGAAATATGAATGTCTATCAAAAAAATGTAGTAGTACAATCCCATCCCTTGATGGGGAGCTACAGGTAACAAATAGCTGCTGGGGAAGAGAAAATAAGTCTTCTCAATGGAAGAGAGTGCCCTAATACACTAAGGAATACTAAATGGTCAGCCATAAACACATATGTAGATGGGCAGCACACACATGTGTTTGTATGTGTCTAAAACAATAATAAATAAGTATAGACAGAAAGGTTATAAATTGATGTAAATTCAGTATGCATATGTAAATCATTTTAGAAGACTTTAAAGAGTGTTATCTCAGTTGTTAGAGTATTTATCTTACATGTTAGAAGCTTTGGGTCCAATCCTAAGAAGTAACAACAACAACAACAACAACAACAACAACAACAACAAAATAACATCCAAACTGAAGATGAACTCTGTCTTGTATTTTAACTGGAAAAATTAGTTCAACAATTTAAAAAGATTATAGAAATATAAGTTAACTTCTTAACTTTTTTGGCAGTGTAATATAAAACATTCCCTCCTTTGTTTTCCCCTATCAAAACCTTCCTCAATACCTCTTCCTTTTCCATCCAAATTCCTGTTCTCTGTTTTTATGAATAGTTATAAGATGCATATATATATGTCTGTATACATATATCTTACTAAACATAGCCTAGTCAGTCCATATAATGTTAGAATGTATGCATGTTTTCACTAATGACTATTTCACTTGAATGAATAACACTTCTGCTCCAAGATTTTCTCAGTTGCCTACAGTTTGTTGTGTGCGGTTGAGGCCTTGTGTGCTTTTCCCATCCACTTTGGCATATCAATTGGTGTCATCCTTACTAAGAGCCTGTTTGGGCAGATGTGTTTAAAGATTTATTTATTTTACAAGTATATTTTAATATTTATGTGTATGAGTATCTGCCAGAGTGCATTTCCATATACCACATGCAAGCAGTGCCTGCAGAGATCAGAAGGAGCCATTATTTTCTCTCCTAGACTCCTAGACTCTAGAGTATAGGTGGCTTTGAGCAGATATATGTATGCTTGAGACTGAACCTAGGTCTTTTGAAGGTGTCTCAAGTGCTCTTGCTGGCTAAATTATCTCTTGAAATCCACAGAATTCTTGTTTTAATTTTTATTTTCTAACAATAAAGTAGTCACTTTTGAAGAAATATAGTGCAATCAGTTGCATTACTAAAGATGCATGAACTGATACTGGTCCATTCTCAAGCATTCCACCCCAAATCAGACCGTATGAACTTGTATGTATTCCTGTGTATATGTTCCTGCAAGCTTGATACTGATATGATTTTCTTGTATAAACTGTGTCTTCAGAATTTAAAATATATACTTATTTAGTGTGGGGAAAATAAAATATGTGCAGGTCACAAAGCACTTGTGGAGGTCAGAGAACATGTTCCAGAGTTCTTTCTTTCTACCATGTTTGTCATAGGAAGGAATTTAGCTCTTCAGTCTTTACAAGTGCCTTTGCCACAGGTTACCCGCTGCCTCATCTGGATGCTTTCCTAAAATGAATTGTCTGCAAATACAAGCTATTTTTATTTTATATAATATATTTTGTGAATTCTGAAACCTGTATCTGACACATTGGTAATAGAGTACATTTTTTAAAAATAAAACTTCAGAGTTTGTCTTCTTTAACTTATTTTTCCTCTTACATTTTCTAAAATCATCCTTCTCAGAAATTCATTTATGTACATTTTCAAAAAGATGGCATGACTGACTGCATGGTGCTGTGTTCCCCTCTGCAATGACAATGTATGAACCTCTGAACTGTAAGCTTTTCCCACCTAAATGGTTTCCTTGTAAAAACTGGTGTGGTCATGGCATCTCTTTACAGCAATAGAAGTACTAATTAAGACACTACCCATAAAGTCTAGGATATACACTCATTTTCTTTTTGAGTACTACATCTAGATCAGCAGGCAGCAGAAAGAGAGTGGAACACCGGGACTGAACTGAGCATCTGAGCCTTCAAAGCCCAGCCCACAGTGACACAATTTCTCCAAAAAGGTTACATCTATTCCAATAATGCCACACCTCCTAATAGTGCCATTCCCTATGAGTCTATGGGGGCCCTTTTCAATGAAACCACAAAACTAGAATTTACATATAGCTGAAATTGTTCATGCCACTTTCATGAATTAAAGAATTGTAACATTTGCCCTGTCCTAAAATCTTCTGTTGTTCATCATTGGTGAACAGAGGGCACAAACTGAAAGGTTTATTATAATTGCTTTAAAATTCCCATATTAAGCAAATGATTTGACTGAGCATAAGAGAAATGTAGAGACTGTATGAAAGGTGAAGACTTCACATCCCCTGGCTCAAAAACACAGAACAGCAAAACCTGAGATGTGAACATGTTTTCCTAACTACCCAGACATATACAAAAGAGATCAGCCAGGGTGGGTAATGGGGGAACTGCTCATTTTCCACTTTAGTATTTTTCCTCTCAAAATGTGGGCCTGACAAATGCTGTAACCTTCTAAGGTAAGTAGGGATTTTTGGAAAACATAAATAGTATCTTGTCTTAGCTAGGTTCATAGAGTCCTTTTGTTTCTTCAGTTTTTGAGTTGAGAGTCACTTGGAGAAGATTTCCATTATAAAATGAAAATTAACTAATCCGAGAAAAAATACTCTGGCAGAAGAGTCCTCAGAGAAAAAGAGCAAAGACAGCAAAGAAAAAGAATATAGAAGGCCAAAGTGAAGAGAGGCATGAAGAAAGGAGAAAACCATGAGAGGTTTCAGGTGACCATAAATAAGTTGAAAAATGCCACTGCATCTGGTCTTCCTAGGTGGAAGACACTGGAGATATGTGTAAATAAGGAAAACACTTTCCACCAGAAAGCTATGTTGTGATATTTGAGATTTAAATTTGATGATATTATACATGATCATCTTTTATGATAGATCAAACTGTGGTCTGATTTTTTTTTTTAAATAGATATTTTCTTTATTTACATGTAAATTTCTCCTTTCCCAGTTTCCCCTCCAAAAAACAAACAAACAAACAAACAAAAACAACAAGAATAAACTCCTGTTGCCTCCCCCATTCCCATGCCTGCCACCCCACCCTCTCCCACTTATTGGCCCTGGCATTCCCCTACACTGGGGCACAGAACCTTCACAGGGTCGAGGACCTCTCCTCCTATTGATGATCAGCTTTGCAATCCTCTACTATACACATGCTGCCAAAACAATCAGTCCCACCATGTATACTCCTTGGTTGGCGGTTGGGTCCCTGGGAGCTCTGAGGGTACTAGTTAGTTCATATTGTTGTTCGCCCTAAGGGACTTCAAACCCTCCAGCTCCATAGATCCTTTCTCTAACTCCTTCATTGGGGACAATGTACTCAGTTCAATGAATGGCTGTGAGCCTCTACAACTATATTAGTCAGGTATTGTCAGAGCCTCTCAGGAGATAGCTATATTTAGGCTGGCTTGTCCTTCCTTCAGTCTCTGCTCCATAGTTAATCTCTGCAACTCCTTTCATGGGTTTTTGATTCCCCCTTTTAAGAAGGAATGAAATGTCCACCTTTTGGTCTTCGTTCTTGTTAAGTTTCTTGTGGTTTGTGGGTTGTTCTTCCTGTATTCTGAACTTCTGGGCTAATAACCACTTATCAGAGAGTGCGTACCATGTGTGTTCTTTTGTGATTGTGTTACCTCACTCAGGATGATACTCTCCAGATCCATCCATTTCCCTAAGAATTTCATAAAGTCATTGTTTTTAATAGGTGAGTAGTACTCCATTGTGTAGATGTACCACAGTTTCTGTATCCATTCCTCTGTTAAGGGACATCTGCGTTGTTTCAAAGAAGGAGACACTGAGCTCTTATAAAGAGGGAACTGACAGACCAAAGAAAAGATTCCCATCAGTCAAGCTTGGTGATCCAAGGAGTTTAGCAAAGGTATTGTTGTTGTTGTTGTTGTTGTTGTTGTTTTGTTTGTTTGTTTGTTAAATAGAAGTATAGGTGAGTCTTAGGCAGCTTGAACAGCCCCAGCATAATTCAGTTCTGTCAGTTCATGTCCACTTATGTAGTGGTCACTGGGGTCTTGAGTAAGAGTGGATTCTGATAAGGCAATTTTGAAGTCATGCATACTGGCCTTATGAGAACTTTCTGAAGGCCTATGAATAGTCTCCTCAAACATGTAACTCATGTATGATTATTGTACCTTCCGTGAGAGAAGGTTTAATTTCGAACTCCTGAGGGTAACTGGTTCAAGAGGATGATGACCATATGCAACGTATAGGAAAGAGATGCATAACGTAGTTAGAAGCTGGATATATCTACTCTTAAAACTCAAATTTAGTTCTAATAGATTGAAAATGATGAAATCAAAAATACATTGATTGGTAATACTTTGAAGTCACTCATATCTTAAAAATCTATCTACACATCCTTTTTTGTCTTTCCACTTAATGTGAATTCTATAGACAAGAACCAACTATGCCACATTCCTCTTTCATTTTACCTTTCTTTTCTCTATCCAAAGAAATCCTTCTCAGGTATTAAAATACAAAAAGATAAGACCAACTATGTAGAGATGAAGAAATTTTGTGTAAGAATGTGTTCATGGACTTGCTGCAAGTGATTTCAATATATTAATAAGTGCAGAGGACAAAGAAGGCCCATGTCCACATAAAGATATTTGACATCTCTAGTTATGACAATCAGGTAAATCAATGCTACTAATATCTTTCTATACTCAGTGATGTCAAAAATTCTTTGTACTGAAGAGGATTAGACTTTGTAAGCATCTTACCAGTCGGAAAGAAAGTAAAGGCTAGGTCTCAAGATTTTATGTGAAAGTAACTGCACAGAAGACTAAGGTAGATTACTGAGGTTCTGAAAGAAAAAGATTCCGATTTGATATAATTTAAGAAAAGCATATGTCCTGCTAGAACAGTGATTCTTCTACAAAAAGTCCTCTTCCGATCACCTTGAAGTCAAGAGCAGCAGGAAAAAATACGTGTGTGTGTGTGTGTGTGTGTGTGTGTGTGTGTGTGTGTATGTACATGTGTTCCCCTAATGCACTGACCTTTTGTTGAGGGCCTACTTCTCCCATGGTTATCAAGCATTTCCTACATGTTTTGAAATTGATTTCCTTTGCAGGCTTGGTTGGTATTTTTTAAAACACACAGCAGTCTTGAGCTTGATCTTCTGATCCTTATCAGTCACTTTAGCAAATCCCATGACTTGCTCATCACATTGACCCTGTGGCGGAACAATCAACAGGAGTGAAACAGCAATGCTATTTCTTAGGTCCCCCTGCGGGAGTGCATATCAGAAGGCTAGGTGTACTTCTTAAGTAGAAAATCCAAATGATACAAACCATCCTACAAGCAAAGGGTTAATCCCAGCAACATTGCTGCACTGAAGATAAACTGCTAGCTATTCTAAATTATCTTTTATCCTGTGAAATACATCATATCTGGTTCTAGAGATTCCCACAGTGTCTAGATGGAGTTTTGACTTTCTTTTTTAAATGTTACCAATTCTTTCCATTGTGGCACACAACATTACAGCCTTGTGTAGATAATCGTCACAGATCTATTTCTGTTTGCAGGGACTTGTGGGACTTGTACCAAAGAAAGTACCACCATAAGTTGGAAATATAAAAGGAGGCTAATATATTAAAAGTACTGTGGCTATTACATACTTTTAAAGAATTATATGGGCTCTATGGTGCTTAGAATATTCTTGGGCCATGAGAAATGGCAATTTTAGGAGATGTTGCATTCTTGGAAAAGGTGTGGCTTTGTTGGAAGAAGTATGTCACTGTGTAGGCAGGCTTAGAGATCTCCTATGCCCAGTGTAGAAGAGACAGTCTTTATGGATGCTTGCTTAATTGAGTCTCCCCCTGGCTGCCTTTGGATCGTGATATAAATCAGCAACTCCAGCACCATGTCTGCTTGCAGACTGCCATGCTTCAAACCATGATAATGGACTGAACCTCTGAAACTGTAAGGCAGTCCCAATTAAATGTTTTTCTTTATAAGGGCTGTGTTGGCCATGGTGTCTCTACAAAGAAATGGAAATCCTAAGACTTGCCTGAAAAGAGGCATTTCAGGAGAAAGCAACAATATTTTAAGATAGGAAAGGAGTGGGTGAGAGCCCCAGAGTTCTATGACCTAATGTACAAGGTAGTTGTGGCAGAGATTTTACAAACTTGCAAAGGTAAAGTTAGAAGTTTTAGCTATGAATTTAAAGCTTGGTTAAAATGATACCCAGAAAATCTATTATATATTTCTTTTAAATTCCAATTATAAGTTCTTAACTACTTTCTAGACATTTAAACTTGGATATCTAATAAATACCCCAATGTCAAAATGGATAAAATAAGTTTTCTATTTCCATACCCACTCATTTTCCCCTAATCTTTCATACTTAGGTGGTCATAGATTCCTTTTTAATCTATGACATACAATGTTCATCACTTAATTTGTTGTTTTCTTAATTTTTTGTTTTGTTTTTTGATGTTATGTCAAAATATGTGACAAACAATTTAAAGGTATATTTATTTTGAGTTAGAGTTAAAAAATAAATATAGTATATCTTTGTACAAAAGGCATAGCACAAGGACCACGAGGCAGCTTGTCACACTGGGTTCTTGTCAAGAATCACAGAGTAAAAATGCTGGCACTTGTAAATGTAACTTTTTTCATTCTGTAGAAATTGTTGTCTCTGAGGCTTAATGCCCCTGTCTGCTAATATAGATCTAGCCCTAGAAGCTTCTATCTTCTCTATAATCTAATCTAGGCCTAGAATGTTTTCAGTCTCTGATATTTATGACTGAATATTGCTTCCCTTTCTAGTTCTTTCTAAACTCTGTTGGTTGGTTTAATCCAGGTGTAATTTCTCTAATTCCTATCCATGCTGACTGATTCAATCTGGCTTCTTTCAGTTTCTGACTGAATTGCTCTGCTTGTCCTTTCGCTAACTTTGACAATGTAATCTAATCTTCTGGATCCTTCTCATTGTTCTGTCTCTACCTTTGTAGCCTGTCTCTATACAACTGTCAGAGTAAAATGACCATCTGTCTGTCTGTCTGTCTGTCTGTCTGCCTCTCTCTCTCTCTCTCTCTCTCTCTCTCTCTCTCTCTCTTTCTCCCTCTACTACTGCTGCTGCTGCTCTTTTAAGTCACCTTTCTTTCCTGTGCTGCCTCACAAGAATTGCATGTGTCACATCACTCTGTAAAAATTTTCTCAGATTAATCACTTTATATGTCCCTCAATTAACTTTCAAACATGGCAGCTTCCTTCTACAAACTAACTAACCTTCATATGTGGAATGAAAGCTGTGTACTAATCTAGCCACAGAGATTAAAGGAATGTTATTCCATCCCCATTATATAGACATAGAAGGTTTTTGGATATGATCCCTTGTCAGAGCAGCCATGTTGCTATAATAAAATTCCTCTACAGATATTCTTAACCAGTTGCTCCTTTTTAGTACTTCTGGAGCTCTATTGTATTAGTGGTGCCATCCACATTCATAGTAAGACCTTCTATCTCAGCTTATTATGTCTGGAAACATCCTCACTGACACACAAGTCTTTTTCAATGGTGATTCTAAATTCAGTCCAGTTGAAAGTGGATATTAACTATCACAATTATTTATTCTTAAACATCTACTGGCATTTAATGAAGTGACAGCCTAGGTAGTGTTTTGATGAATTCTAAGATAGATGCCAGAGCTCACTGCTCTTCAACATGGCCCAGACACGTGTTGCAGCAATAGTAGACAGATCTCAGACAGGTGAACTAACTTGCACACTTTGATTTACAGTAAGTACCATTATGAGTTTTTATAACATGTCACCAGCTTGGCCTTGGTCAAGGGCATTAATCTTAGGTGCCAGTCATGCATGATGAACAGTTGTATATCTTATGTGTCTCCCATCTCATACTTGACAAGACTTGAAGTGTTGACCTGAGATAAAACACAAGTGGCTTATTTACTAGCCATTCAAGATCAATCACTGCAGCATAGAGAACCAAAGGAAAGTTGAAAATTCCTAGAAAATATGGGCTCCCATTGCTTAATTTTTCACATTAGTTTTATATATCAACAGCAAAGACAATTGCTGTTCTTAAATATGTAAGAAAATTTTTATATATTTTTTCTAATTTTTTAACAGGAATAATTTCTGACAAAATATAGTCAACTAGAGCCTCTATAGCTCTTCAACAATATTTTTAATTAACAATGAATTGATGGAAATCAACTTAAACATTATGGAGAGATTCAATATGGGAATGCTCTGAAATCACACTGTACTAAAGGAAAGAGGAGAATTTAAATCTACACTTCCCAACTACAGGAAGGATTCTTACTTGATTATGCTGTTTTCTGTCTTGTAGAGTCAACCACTTAAGTGAAATTGCAGTATGCTGGTATGCCAGGATACTCATGTTACACAATTGTCAGGAAGGAAAGATAGACAGATCCCAGGAGAATGCTGCCTGCCAAACTAGCCCACTTGGAAAGCTCTAAGTCAGTGAGAAATTCTGCCTCATTAAAAACTAATAGACAGTTTCTGAAGAACACAAGCTATGGTTGAATTTTAGTCTCAGTGTACACATTCTTGTATATATTTGCACACATATAGACACACACACACACATGAACACAAACATGCTACTCACACAGAAAGAAAATACTTTCATGAAAAAAGGATCAGATATCTAGAAATGCTTTGTTTTCATCTTCATGTTCAAAAATGAGCTTGAAATCAGATCTAATGCTATATGCAAGTGTGAAAGAAAATTGAAAGTATTTCAGTCAGTAGATGATCTGTGTCTTATACCCCAGATATTATTTCCTTTCCCACATAACTCTGTCTATTTAAAATCCCTTTCACTCATTTGTGTTGTGCAAAGATGAGCTCTTAATTCCTGTTCTGGGACTGGCTAGTCCCCTTGTGCCCATCTACTGACACACTTCCTTGACCAATGGTTGGGAAGTATGGAGAGGTATAGCAGATATGCACAAATATAGAAGAGCACGGCTATAGAAAAGGCTAGAGACCAATTATTCTCATTAGTCAACAAGGACAAAGTAGGCACTAATGAGGCTTCAGTTTCAACAGAGGGAGAATTTAGGTTAATTATTAGGAAAATTTTTCTATTAGAAGAGTTAGGACTCTAGAAGCAAGGTCCAGAGGGAGCAAGCAAAATCACCTTCATTTAAACAAACTCCAGGTAAGGTTGGTTGACAATTTATTTGGAAATGTTGCCGAATGAAGCTAGATTCACTAAGAAATACAGAAGAAATTCCCTGGTCTGTGAGAGTTATCTGATAAAGCCAGTCTGTCACTACCAGACTGCTAAACTTTAATCTAGGCATATGGAATAAAATAGAAAACAATATCAAAATTCTGCCCCTTGAAGTTACCGGAAATAGGAACTTCTCACTTGGGCTGGCAGATGTCCAACAACAAACTAGCAATAGGGTAAATGGTGATCATGCATGCCTCTATTTGACCTCTGTCTCCTTTCTTCCTGACTTACTGTGCATCTTTTAAACAAAATCCATGTAATATTTTTAATCCATTCCCTTCAATTGAACATCATAACTATTGCATTAACAAATGCCAATTTCTTTTTTATTAGATATTTTCTTTATTTACATGTCATATAATATCTCCTTTCCTGTTTTCTCCTCTGAAAAAAAAAGAAAAGAAAAAATAAAGAAAAAAAAAGAACTAGGAAAAATTAAAAAAAAAAAAAAAAAAAAAAAAAA
>JADRCD010193310.1:0-14205 GCA_019843815.1 Montemys delectorum | reverse complement strand
ACACACACACACACACACACACACACACACACACACACACACAGTGTTGCATTTGAATCTTTGCTTGGCCCACTTCTCCCCTAGTATGGTTCTAGTCATATCAGCTGTATGGAAGGAAGGAGGAAGAATGAGGTTCAAGTTACCCTGGGCACAGCCTGGTGCAAGGAACGGGGTGAAGGATGGGGGCGAATTCCGGTCCTGACTGGAGCTGTATCACTTCAGTGTATGTCATCATCCCCATCAATGCGTTAAGTGTCTCTTTGGCTCTCTTCTACACTCACATTTGAAGATACCAGTTCATGGGTATAGAGTGAGCTCAGAAACATCCTAGCTATCTTAGAAAGCCGTGTCTCATGGGATGAAGAGTAGGTGGGTGGACGAGAGGCCCCAACAGTATCTTCTCCCCTCCTCAGGCCTTCCTGGAGCGATATTTGGCCGCTGGACCCACCATCCAGTACCACAAGGAACGTTGGCTGGCCAAACAGTGGACCTTGGTGAGCGAAGAGCCAGTCACCAATGGGCTTAAGGATGGCATAGTGTTCCTCTTAAAGCGCCAGGACTTCAGCTTGGTAGTGAGCACCAAGAAGGTGCCCTTCTTCAAACTCTCCGAGGAATTTGTGGATCCCAAGTCACATAAGTTCGTCATGCGGCTGCAATCGGAGACCTCTGTGTGACTTTGCAGCAGCCAGGGGGAGGAGGGATGTGGGGGTTCTTGCAGAGTGGGAGGGGCTTGGTTCTCTGGCCCTGACACATTTCTGCCTCCTACTTCCTCTTGCTCTTATTTGTTTTTGGTTTTGTTTTGTTTTGTTCTTGTTCTTGTTCTTTTTTTTTTTTTTTTTTTTTTACTTGAATTAACTTATCCTGTACCCAGTCTCCTCCCCTCCCTTCTTCCTCAGTTTTTTCCCATCTGGAAATCTGCTTTAACAATACCTGGGAACCACCCTGCCCCCCAATTTTGTATCACTCCAGGCCCTGCAGGAAACAGTGCCTCATAACTCCCCTCCCCCACTCCGTTCTTCCACCCCAAAACATTTCCTGGATGGAAGTCCCTTCCAAAAGCATTCGGGGTCTTCCTGATTGTATCCTTGCCTCCTGAGCTCCAATTTACAAACGTATGTTCCTAGAGCCACCCTCTCTAGTGGCCCCTGATAGGGTTTCTCTTGGGGGCACAGCTCTGACCCCAGAGAACCATGGTGCCAAACAACTGTGGGACAGCAGCTAACTGTATCCCCTGTCCCCACCCTTAGCCCTGAGTCCCTGGGCAAGGATGCACCCGTGACATAGTCCTAGAGTTAGGATTCTCCCTGCAGTCTTGCTTGCCAGTGTTACAGCTGTGCTTCCTGGTACACACACACACACACACACACACACACACACACACAGACACACACACACACACAGACACATGCACATAAACACAGAACAAGGGGAAGTGTGGTCTTCTACCCAGGAGTCTTGACTGCTGTTTCTGACTTGTATGGTCATGTGATTCATAGGTAAACGGAGGTGGAATCTCTCTGACCACTTTACCAAGGCTGTGGGGAAGGTATAAATGTGTCTTTCTTAGACAACTCCTGACAGGAAGGGCAGGCTAGACCCCTGAGGTTGGAGAGACTCTTGCCACTGACCCCATCCCTGAGCTGCTCTTCCCCACCTTTACCCATGAAGGACACATGTTGACTCCTTACGGACTCCATGGCATGCAGACCCTGACCAACCCTGGGGTCGAAGACATTTTCTGTTTTGCGCCAGCTACCCCTGTCCTGCTGAATTCCAGCTCCAGAGACCTGTGGGCCTCATCTCGTCTTAGGGGGAGGGGCCAGCAGCTCCTTCTCATCCCCTGCCTTAAATCCAGTTCTTTGCCTCAGGGGTCCCTTTTCCATGGCCTTCCAGGGTCCCATCCTCTTCTCTCCCCCCACCTCGCTTTCTGGGCTCTATATCAGGGTGAGGGACCAGGATTACTGCCTTTTGTGGGTATTAGCTCCTCACCCCATTTTAACTAATAGTAGCCTTTGCAGCAAATCTGAATCTTAGTAATTTAAAGCTCATGTTGAGCAGGATTCACTAACCCTCTAGTGGATGTTTTTTCAGAGTAAACTTGAGCCTTTAAATCAGACACCTTTAAATTATTTTTTACCACAAGGACTAGAAGTAGGGCATACCCACACCCTTCCTTCTGGGATCCATCCAGATGGCTGTCCTGATGGCTTCGATGGAGAAATGTCCCTGGGCCACTTCTCTAAGCCACTGCACAGGCTCTTCACTCCCCTGGGAAGTTTGGGGGTGTTTCCAGCAAAGCATACCCCGAGGTGGGGGTGCCACTGATCTCACGGGGAGACTGTGGGATCCGACGAGGGAGCCTACCCACTAGTTACTGAAGGGTGGTGTGCATTAGGGGTTACTTGGTTCTCATAGGAATGGTCTTTGGAACTGACTTATGCAGGGGCTCAAGGTTAGCTTAGGGCTGTGGTAGAGGTGCCTGAATAAACTCCAGTGAAATTAACATGTCCTTGGGTAATGGGAAGGTATCTTTTCTTAAAAAAAAAAAATAATAATAATTCAGGTTTCAGAGGAGAACCTTTTGAGTCACGCAAATACCTCACTATCCTGGAAAGCAGGGCCTGGATGGTGATTGGGGGGTCTTTGCCTCTGTGGGCATGAGTGGGTTTTGGTGTTGCTTTGAGCAGTGGGTGGGTGGGGTGGGCCGAAGGAAAAACTTTGGGATCTTAGGATGCCCTAGGTTAGGGGCACAGGAGTGTTTATTTTAAGAACCTGCCATGTTTTTTAATCACTGTGATATTTCCATTCCTTTTTTCCTAAAACAAAGAGAAGTTTCCCCGACTCCCTGTCTAAGCACTAAGGGCTGTGACTTAAGAATGGTAGCGGTTTTTTTGGTCCTTTGTGATGGAACTGTGGTATCTTCGTCTACTTTGGTTGTTATTATTTTTTTTAAAAATGTCAGGATGAATTGTCAAATGTATGGCTCTGAGTGTGTATGTGTGTGAGAAAGGTGTGTATGTGTGTGTGTGTGTGTTTGTGTGTGTGTATGTGTCTGTCTGTCTGTCTGTCTGTCTGTCTGTCTTTTGCTTCTCCAGAATGGGAAGTTGTCTTCATGCTGTGAACTGCTATGGGTGGGCAACTGACTCAGTCTCTCTGAGCAGTTTCTTCAACCAATGCTGTCCCATCGGTGGCTCACTTTGGTTTCTCATGCTTCCACCACGGGCATGAGGCTAGCCTGCCCAGTGCTATCACCGTAGGGGATGCTGGGCTGGGCTACTCTAGTGCTACTCCAGTGCACTCGTCGCTCTGGCTGTGTGGCATTCTGGCTCATCCCCACGGTACAACTTGGCCTTTGTTTCCATGACCTCGGTGTGGGCTTACCGCTCTCCGTCCACACCAGGACACCCTTCCTCCTACACCAGGACACCGTGCCTCTGTCCATCACCTACCTCGACACTATCACCCTCCCCATTGGTCCCTTTTCGGTTTCTCCTTAAATGTATGTCTTTGTTCTCTCTGTTGGTCTCTCACTTCTTCCCACTTCCTCCCATCCCGGCTGTTACGATTTCCGCTCCTAGCCAGCCACAGCATTCCCATTGTGAACCCTGATTTAATAAAGGCAAGGAGGCAGGATTCTCTGGAGAGCCTCACCCTGAATCCCTGTTACCCAGGGTCCATGCTCTCCCTGTTGGTTAGGCCTACTCTGCCTTGTTCCTTCCTGGTGTTTCTCAGTCTCCTTTCTTTCCTCTCTTTTCCCTGTGGGGCAGCATCTGCTGATGGATTCTGTTCTGATTGTGTGATTGTTGTCATTTGTTCTTCTGTGTGCAAAAGGAGGGGGCTTCTTGAGTCTCTTCCAAGTGAGATTGTAAATGTAGAAGTTTCCATTGTTGGATCTAGAGTTTTTTTTAATTCTTTTTTCTCTTTTTCTTCTTTTTTATTTTTAAAAAATCTTTTAAAATTTTTTGGGGGCTTTTATTTTTTACATTTTACAATTTTTTTTTTTGGTTCCAGAGCTGAGACCTTGTGCATGCATGTAGAAAATTGTAAAATGTAAATTTTTTTAATATATAAAAAGCTTGTTTTTACATTTGCAGTGGATTAAACATTATGGCAATTTTAGGGACTTTTTTTTCTTAAACATAGGAACTAAAACTGTACAAATTTTTTTTTTATATAAAATAAAGACATTTGACTTTGGTGGGGGTATTCTGTTGCTTTTTTTTTCTCCAAGTGGGAGCTAAAGGTGGGCAAGGAGGAGTATGGGCAGTAGGGGGCAGTGTGGGCCTTGTCATGCTGCTGGCTCCAGGCAGTGTGGAGAGTAAAGGAAAATGAGAAATGGCTTGCTGTCAAGTCTGATCCTGAGGTGAGAGGGCTGTGATGGTTAGTCATCTGGGGGTGGTGCTCAGAATGAGTGGCAGCCTGCATCTTCCCTGGGAAGCCTGTGTGTGCATGGCCTCCAGGTGAAAGTCAGGAGCAGGCTGTCTAAAGCAGACAGTGCTGATGTGACAGCTTCTCAGGTTTCATTTATAAAAATCCCCCAAGGTTACCTCTGGTTTTATTTATTTTTTAAAAGATGGGATCATAGGGCTGGAAAGATGGCTCAGTGTTAAGAGGACTTGTGGCTCTTACAGAGGACCCCAGTTCAGTTCGCAGCACCTACATTGGCAGTGGCTCATAACCACCTGTAACTCCAGCTCCAGGGGATCTAGTGCCCTCTTCTGGCCTCTAGCTGTCTCTCTTTCTCTCATTTTTTCTTTATTCTTCTTCAGTATATCCTGACTACAGTTTTCCTTCCCTCCACTCCTCGAGTCCCCTCTCCCTGTCTCCCCTCTCTCCCAGTTTCACTGCCCCACACCCTCTGAAAAGAGAAGGCATCCCAGGGATATCAACTGAATGCAGTATAGTATTTCTCCACATCCTCACCAGCATGAACTGTCACTTGTGTCATTGATCCTAACCGTTCTGACGGGTCTAAGATGAGATCTCAAAGTAGCTTTGATTTGCATTTTCTAAAAGTGGACATAATGATTAATGGAATTGAATCGAAGGCCTATTGAAGATCCACACACCTGTGGACACCTGAGTTTTGTTAAAGAAGCCAGAAACACATAATGGAAAAAAAAAGAAAGCATCTTCAATAAATGGTGCTGGTCTAACTGTGTGTGGAAGAGTGCAAGTAGATCCATATTTATCACCCTGCACAAAACTCAAGTCCATGTGGACCAAAGACCTCAACCTAAAACCAGATGCATTGAATCTGACAGAAGAGAAAGTAGGAATAACCTTGAACTCATTGGCACACGAGACAACTTTCTGAACAGAACACCAATGGCACCGGCCATTGGATTCTCATGAAAGTGAAAAGTTACTATAAGGCAAAGAACACAGTCGTCAGGACAAAATATCAGCCCACAGAATGGGAAGAGATTTTCACCAACTCTCCATCTGATACAGGGTTACTATCTAAAATATAGAAAGAACTCAGGACACTAGGCCTCAGTAAACCAAATAATCCAATTGAAAAATGGGGTGCAGATTTAGACAGAGAATTCTTAATAGAGGAACCTCAAATGGCCGAGAAGCAAAGGTTCAAAAGATAATCTTAAGAGAGGGAGGAGGTCTTACTGTGGAGCCCGAGCTGACTTTGAATTCCTGGGTTCCAGAGATTCTTCTCCCTCTATTTCCAGAGCGATGGATTAAAATGGTGAAAGTCTGTGGAGTGGTGATGGTGCACGCCTTTAATCCCAGCACTTGGGTGGCAGAGGCAGGTGTATCTCTAAGTTCAAGGCCAGTCAGCTTGGTCTATAGAGTGAGTTCCAGAACAGCCAGGGCCACACAGAAACCCTGTGTAGGTTCTGGAAACAACGAAACCAAACCAAACCAACCCCTCTCCCCCAAAGTGTACCACCATAGCAGGCTCTCTGAATTCATGTGCTCTTGGCCTCTTCTCTTCTCTCCCCATCCTACCCTCCCTGCTATGTAAATGGATTGGCCTCACACTTGCTATCTTCCTGTCATTGGCTTGGAGTACTGACTAGTATTACAGGTGTGCCCTGGGCTGGGCTCCTGGTCTTCTAAGGCTAACCAAACCTAAGCTCTCCTCTGTGGAGATGACACACTTATTAGATAACATCCTCCTTTTCCCTGCCTCATAGCCCTTTCAGGTGTTGTGGGTGTGAATGTAAGACTCAATCTATTGGAGATGCCAGATCAGGGGTCCTAAATGGGTGGCCCAATCAGTGTTCAGCAGTGTGGAGATTCTGATCTTAAGGGTGTGTGTGGTAGGGGTGGGAGTTTAAGAATTGAGAGTACCGCCTGGAGGTTAGGTTCTATTTCCCTTGTGGTCTCTCTCCCAACTCCCCACATAGTGCTAGTGTGCAACAAAAATATTGTTCGTGAGGTGGATGAGATGGCTGTATGTTTTTCTAGAAGACCTAGAAATCACAGGGTGTCTCACAATCATCTGTAACTCCAGTAACTTCAGAGAATATGATACCTTTCTCATCCTCTGAGGACACGAGATATTCATATGGTATACTGACATCCATACATGCAAAAATCTCATATGTATTTTTAAGCCTTTCTTTTAAAAAAAAACCCAGTAGTTAAAAATATTGCTAAATGAATAATGGATTAGATTACCATGATAAGGACTGGAAAGAAGGCTCAGTCAGTAAAGTGCCTGCCACACAAGCATGAAGACCTGAGTTCAAATCCCCAGCACTCAGATAAAAAGCTGAGTAGCAACTGGTTTTGCTGGGGAGGAAGGGAGACAGACAGATCTCTGGAGCTCATTGGCCAGTCAGCCTAGCTTTACCCTGTCTCTAAAATAAGTCAGAGAACAATCAAGGAGGACACCACCTCCACATGAATGAATATGTGCACATACATACACAAATTCAACACACACACACACACACACACACACACACACACACACACGCACACACACCAATAAGGACACATAGGACCTTTAGCTTTTGCTGTTTTGTTTTGCGATAGGATCTACTGTCTTAGACTATCCTGGAGATGACTTTCAACTTCCTGAGTTCTGGATTTATAGGCCTACATAACCACATTCAATTTAGGTGGTGCTAGAGATTGAACCCAGGGCTTCCTGGATGCTAGGCAAGCATCTATCCATTGAGCTATACCCTGATTTTTGTTTCTTTATTAAAGTTCCTTTTTTTTTTTTTTTTTTTTTTTTTTTTTTTTTGTTTTTTGTGACAGGGTTTCTCTGTGTAGCTCTGGCTATCCTGGTACTCACTCTGTAGACCAGGCTGGCCTCGAACTCAGAAATCCGCCTGCCTCCGCCTCCCGAGTGCTGGGATTAAAGGCGTGCACCACCACCACCTGGCTAAAGTTCCTTTCTTATGTGGGCACAAAAATACTTCTCTTGAGACAGCACCCGGTCCTCTTTGTAGGTAGGCCTGTGGGAGATCACTTCAATTTGTTGTTCTCACTTCACCTCGCAGTCAGATTTCGACTTACTGTGGCTGAATCTCTATGTCAAACCTTTGTACGATTGAAATATAGAATAAATGCCTCTTAGTGTACAAAGTTTTGGTTCAGTGCCTTGATGTTCCCAGCCTGGGTACTAAAAGTACTTTACTTTGGCTGGTAAAGATACTGATTATGATGCTGCTCTCATTGAATTGACCTTTGTGGATCTTTGAGCAGTCGTCTATTTAACATCATGGGCCTCTTCCCTTGAAAGCTGGCTCAGGCTGGGCATGACGGGGCACACCTTTGATCTCAGCACCCTGAAGGCAGAGGAGACAGGGCATCTGTGAGTTTGACGCAAGCCTGGTCTATAGAGTGAACTCCAGGATAGCCAGGGATACACAGAGAAACTCTGTCTTGAAAAAAAAAAAAAAAAAAAAAAATCTCAAACACAAAGCCAACCAATCAGACAAAGAGCCAGTCCAGGAACTAATCATCCTTAGTCGGGAATCTCCGTGCTTGTCAACAAGACCTTCTTTTCTTCAGGAGTTTGCTACAAGGAAAAAGTCATGTTCTCAGTCATTTGTCATGTAACAGAGGGTATTTGTAACCATTAGCTGAGAAGGTACAGCGTGGAAACACTTCAGCTATTACTGAAGAAGAAAGAGACTCAGCTTAGTGCATTGTCAAGGTCAAGACGGGGCTGCTCAAATGGGATTGTCTAGCCTTTGGCTTTGCAATATTGCTGAAAAAAAAAAAATAGCAGACTGTGATTCTTGGTGAAGTGACACAATGTTACACAAAAGTGACACAATGTTACACACAGTTCTTAGTGATTTGTTATTAGTTTTGTTTGTTTGTTTTTCATGGGGGAGAGACAATTCAATCCACAGAACTGAAAGCCAACTACGTAAAATAGCTCCTGATTTTCTTTATTAGTCTAAATGAGTGATGGGAAGGCTTTTCCAGTTGCTGGGAAAATTGGGTGTGGGGGGCGGGAAAGTCAGCTTTTGGAAAACTGTTGCATTAGTGCATGGTAAAGTGGTAGGAAGGAGAGAAGGGGGAGGAGAGAAGGAGGGAGGGAGGGAGGGAGGGAGAAGAAGGCAGGGAGGAGGGGGAGAGAGGAAGGGGAGGGAGAGGGAGGGAGAGACAGAGACAGAGAGGCACACAGAGAGATATATTTGAGGGCAGACAGTACAAAGGGCAGGACAGGCATAATGCAGAAGGAGCTCAGAATAGCAGATGTCTCCTTTAAGTGGGATAGTGGGAAGGTACTGGATTAGATGGTTTAGGAAACATGGGCAAGGTATATAACCCATGGCTTCCATTCCCCAGGAGCTCTCAGGGCTTTTGCTAGCACCAAATGAGAAATACTATTGTGGCTATCTTGTCTCCTACTGTTCACACCTAAGTTATTACAATCTCCCCCAAAGGAGGCTCACGGGATAGGCAAGAGACAGACTGAAGCAAGCAGTGAGTGTGTAAACCGTTTTAAAGCCACTGCTCAAAAGGCTACCTGTACCCTGCTATCCTGTAAGAGAATCTGTGGTTGGAAAAACAAATTGAATATGGTTAATGCTTTATTTGTTTTTGCATTAGGACACAACTAGCCTGTGCCACTTGGGGCTTAACCGGGGCAAATATGTGCTTGAAGCTGGAAAGGTAGGCTTTTAGGGCAGTGCATCTATGTACGTTACTATAGTGGCGGATAGCGTCATAATCTGCTCAGCTCCACAATGTAGCTTACCAAGACTGAACCGTAATGTCAACTGTGGACTTTGCTAATGTGAGTCACTGTAGGTTTGCCAGTTATGACCCGTGTCCCACTCCATGCAGGGTGCTGATAATGGGGAAGGCTGCGTAGGTGAGGGGATGGGGAGCGTGAGGAAAATCTCTGTGCATTAGACTCCACTTTCCTGAGAAACCACAGCGCTTAGGAAAGTGAAGTCTGTATACATAAAACGAACAAAACCCTGGGTAAAACGCTAATAAAAGTGCTGGTGTGATTGCTAAGATTTCAGTTAAAAAAGTGGAAAAGTGATGCAGAGCATCTGAGACGAAAGGGAGGGCTTCCCCTGTGCTATCACAGATGCCAAAAAACTGCATGAGCTTCACTGTGCCGGGAGACAGCCAGGGGTGGGTTTTGCTCCTTACAAGTTCCTCTTAATGTTCGTTCCCACTGATGCCCTAGCATGTAATTTTAGGTTAGAATAGACCAGGAGAGTTTTTTACAGTCTAGATTAACTCCATTGGAGAGATTGTTATCTTCTGGCTCTGTGCTTATCTCCTAACACAGTCCCTTCCCCCACCAAGAGGGGGTGGAACTGGAGAGCCTGCAGATGCAACTTACCCTATAGATGTTTTTGCTAAGGCTGCTATGAGATCCAATGCCTCATGATATGGGGCATATTAAATAACTGGACTCCAGGGGTCTTTCTTCCTTAGATTGTAATGTTCGAGTGGTTTTATTCTATCTTGAAACAGCTTCCCCCCTTCCCCCCCCCCCCCCCCCCGGCCAATAGAGCTGACTCAAGTGTCACTGTGCCTATGACAAATGTGCAGGTCACTCAGCATCTGCTAGAAATGCAGATTCGCATCCAGCAGGTCTGGCATAGGCCCTGGGTTTCTCTGTGTAGCCTCAGCTGTCCTGGAACTCACTCTGTAGACCAGGCTGGCCTCGAACTCAGTGATCTGCCAGTCTCTGCCTCTCGGATTAAAAGAGCACTCACCACTGTCAGGCTGAGAGTGTGCATCTTGAGGGCCTGGTGTCTTCGTAGCTTGGGCTGCCATGACAAAGTACCACAGACTGGATGACTTAACAGAACTTCATTATTTTATGGTTCTGGGAGCTAAAATCCAAGGTTTATGTGGCTGGGATCTGGGGAAGACTCTTGGGTTGGAGGTGGCATCCCTCTTATGGTGGTGTCACATTGAAGATGGAGAGGGAGAGAGATACCAGGTTTCTGATCTCTAACCAGGTAAATGGTGCCACAGTGAGACTTCTCTCTCACGCCCCCATATTGCCCTAATTTCTCCTCAAATAATTAGGTGGAATTAGGTGAGGCTTCAGCATCTGAATTCTGAGAACGTAATTCAGTTTACAGCGCTAGGAGATGTTGCTGATATTCTTAGGTTACTTGGAGTAGCAAGGCCCTAAGAGGAAGTGTGTATACCCATGAATTTTAAGGGGGCAAAACATGCCTTAATAAGAAACAATACTTAAATCGGGCAGTGACGGTGCATGCTTTTAAACCCAGCACTCGGGAGACAGAGGCAGTTGGATATCTGTGAGTTCGAGGCCAGCCTGGTCTACAGAGTGAGTTTCAGGACTGCCAGGGCCACACAGAGAAACCCTGTCTCAAAAAACAAAAACAAAAAAGAAGTTTCCTCTTGGTAAATTCCTTGCGTCAGACTTTGCACATTCAGTTCTCAGCATTACTCTATTTTAGAAAGAAAGAAAGAAAGAAAGAAAGAAAGAAAGAAAGAAAGAAAGAAAGAAAGAAAGGAAGGAAGGAAGGAAGGAAGGAAGAAAGAAAGGAAGGAAGGAAGAAAGAAAAAAGAATACAAAATTGTTGGCTGAGTGTGGTGGTGCACACCTGTCATCTCAGTGCTTTAGAGGCTGAGGCAGGAGGATCACTGTATAATGTCTTCCAGCCAGCCTGGTCTATATAGTAAGACCCCGTCTCAACAAATAAACCAAACTGATTATAAATAAGCTTCATGACTATAATGTCTCGGTAAAGTCACCATTGCGCATGTTCTATAATTGCAGATATACATCAGATGGTGATGCCTGTGATACTTAAATGATACATTCTGAGATCATCTTACATGGGGAGCTTATGGAAGGGCAGCGGGCTTCTTGGTATAATGATTCAAACGAGAGTCATGATGCTGAGACTTCAGCAATGACATCTCATGCTCCCACAGAGGGCCTGAGCTGGGTTATCAGCATCCATGTGGAGTAGCTCACAGCCACCTGTAACTCCAATCCAGGGGAATCTGACACCTTCCTCTGGCTTCCATAGGCCCTGTACTCACTCACATGCACATATCCAAGCGCGCGCGCGCACACACACACACACACACACACACACACACACACACACTTTTAAGTTAAAAATAAATCTTAAAAAATGGCAAGAAATTAAAGCAGCAGCTTGCATACTGTATGCGTTATCTCCTGCCAGAAACTTCTTGTCAACACTCCCAATACAACAAAGGATATTTAGGGTTTCTACTATGTTTAGAGAATTCCAGATAGGATGCTTTGATACACTCTGATATTTATATTCGTTGCAAATAGGTATAGAGTGAGAGTAAAGACAGAGACAGGGAGAATTTCCAAGAGCTCTAGGACTAGCTAGCCTGTTTATAGATACATCGTGGGAAAACAGGAAGGGAGCCTGCTGTTGGGCAGTGCTATCACAGGCCTTCAGTCCCAGTTTACAGCTCTAGGAGATGCTGCTGATACTCCTAGGTTACTTAGAGTAGCAAGGCCCTAAGAGGAAGTGTGTATACCCATGAAGTTTAAGGGGGCAAAACATGCCTTAATAAGAAACAATACTTAAATCGGGCAGTGATGGTGCATACTTTTAAACCCAGCACTTGGGAGGCAGAGGCAGTTGGGTATCTGTGAGTTCGAGGCCAGCCTGGTCTACAGAGTGAGTTCCAGGACAGCCAGGGCCACACAGAGAAACCCTGTCTGAACAACAACACCCCCCCCCCCAAACCAAACCAAAAAAAAAAACCACCCCCCCCCCCCCCCCAAACAAAGACAAAAACAAGAATAGACTCTGCATTAACTAAGGTAAGCAAGATGACAGGTCAAGATGGCAGGTGAAGACAGATGCTTGAGACTGTCTTCTGACCACATGTGTGGCCATGGCCTGTGTGCTCCCTGGTATGGGCACACTTACCCTCACACACATGAATGTATGCTCAGTTATACGCACACACACACACATACAGATGTTAAAAAACAAAACAAACAAAAAACCTTACCCTTTCCGGTCAAAGAGACCTTGTCCTTTCTGTTCCTTGGTAAAACTGTGCAAGGGTTGCTAAGAAGTGATCATGAAGTCACTGGACTGTACAAAGTGGCTCCAAGATTTCTCAGAGTTAAAACTTCAGAGTGAAGTATTATTATGACCAGTATGGTGTAGTTACGGTCCTGCACTGATGCCCGGGTGGAAGGAGTCAGGTGCTAAGGAGAGACGCTTGCAACCTTCCCCTTGGCTATCCAGCCACCACCCTTTTGTTCACTTATGAAGTTAGTGTTTTGAACAGGAATGCAGGAGTCTGGAGCTTGAAGCTAACTTCCAGGGAAGAGATGCAGAAGGCTTTCCCTTTCTGCACAGGGCTCAGACTTCCTTCAGGAAAGACTTTGTTCTTGTACCAAAGGGGCAGGGTTTTCCCTGGAGACCTCAGTAAGGTCACCGTGTAAGAATTCAACGTCATAAGCCCCATGGAGGAGCGAGGCATCACAGGAGAGCTGGGCAGGTTAGTGCTTTATTTAATAATTATGTGTTAAAACTTTAACTACCACGATGGCTCTCATCTGTTGCAGGGTAATTACTAGACCAAAATAATAGTGCAGACAGCCTTGGGATTCCCTGAGGTGGACCAAGCAAAGTGTTCATTAATGGTTTCCAGGTTTCCCATCAGTGACAACTTGTTACTCCAAGTTCATCAGTTAGATCCTCTCAAGTGACTAATGGGGTGATGTCTTTCAAATTTATCTTCACTATCACTATCCAAGAATGAGTTTTAGGATTTAATAGATAAATAAATGTGTTTGCCTAGTGTCTTAGTTAGGTTTTCTATGGCTGCGATACAACAACATGACCAAAAAGCAAGTTGGGGAGGAAAGGGTTTATTCAGCTTACACTTCCACATTTGCTGTTCGTCACCAAGGGAAGTCAGGACAGGAACTCACACAGGACAGGATCCTGGAAGCAGGAGCTGCTGCAGAGGCCATCAGAGGGATGCTGCTTACTGGCTTGCTTCCCCTGACTTGCTCAGTCTGCTTTCTTATAGACCCCAGGACCACTAGCCCAGGGATGGCCCCCCCACAAGGGGTTGGGCTTTCCCCCATTGATCACTAATTTAGGAAATGCCTTACAGCTGCATCTCATGGAGTCATTGTCTCTTCCAAGGCTCCTTCCTCTTTGGTAATTCTAGCTGTGTCAAGCTGACACACAAAATCAGCCAGTACACCTAGACTCTGGGTTTGATGCCCAGCACCTTATAAGCCAGTCTGGGAGGCACATTACTTGTTATCTGGCACTCAAGAGGTAGAGGTAGGAGGATCAGAAATTCAAGGTTAACCTTGGAAGATGTAATGATTCCAGGTCAGCCGAGGATACGTGAGACCCTGTGAGTCCCTGTCTCAAAAAAAGTGCTTCTTGTGGTACTGAGGTTGGCTCTGTGGCTGGGTCATAATCGTTAGTCAACAGTAGGTAAATCTCTAAGTGGTTTTTCTTGCTGGATCCCACTTTCTAGGGCTTATCTGAATCACCACATAAAGCATTAATCATTCATGCTAAGTCAAACCACTGCATACAGAGTCACACATATTTCTACAAATGTTTTGAAGGAAGATCCACTACTTAAATGAAAACAGAATTAAGTGAGACTATTCTCACTTAATAGAGTAAGCACACTCAGCCTTTTTAATTAATTAATTAATTAATTAATTAATCTTTTTTCCTTTTCTTCTCTTTTCTTCTCTTTTCTCCTTCCTTCCTTCCTTCCTTCCTT
>JADRCD010193309.1:0-19913 GCA_019843815.1 Montemys delectorum | reverse complement strand
AGAGAGAGAGAGAGAGAGAGAGAGAGAGAGAGAGAGAGAGAGAAAGAGAGAGAGACACACACACACACAGAAAGAGAGAGAGAGAGAGAGAGAGAGAGACACACACACACACACACATACAGCAGGAGTGAATATAAACAAAAACCACATTTTCCAAAGCTCTTCACTGGACACCTAGCCTGCCATTTGCTAATATTTATTGTGTTTTCTTTCTTTGCAGTGCTTGGTCTCCTGACACTAGTTGTGGGAATTCAGGAATTCATATAGCCTGCAGAAAATGCCCACTGATGTCTCGGGGAGGTCTCTGTGTAAAGATGATCTTTTCAAAAACATGAAATGAGTCAGCGGCAAGAGCAGGGGAGAGTGAGGTCTCTGTAAGAAGCTAGGGGGCACACAGAGTTCTGAGGGAAATCCCTGGCTTCAAAAGCACAGAATTTGCCTTAGTTACATTAGAACGGGATGGCAGGAGACTGGAAACCCCAGAGAATAGAATTAGTCTGATCTGATTTCCTATCTAGAATCCTGAGGACTACCTCTACTTAGACAGACACTCAGACAGACAGACAGACAGACAGACAGACAGACAGACAGATGGATGGACAGATGGACGGACAGGCAGACGGACACACAGAAAGAGACAGAGACAGAGATCCCACGTCCCTCACAAATGAGTTTATTCATTTATGGGTTCATTAGTTGTGTCAAAAAATACCTCTGTCAGTACAGTATCCAGTGATTCAGCAGTGTGTCTTAGTCTAACTTCTGTGGCCATGTCTGAATAGTGAATAGGTTTATTATCAGGAGTGCCTTTGGGTGAGGGTCTTCTTGTCGATGGGGATTCTGCCATGTTCTGAGGTAGCACAGAGCATGACATGGCAAGAGGCATAAAGCTAAGAAACAAAGCCCAATTAACTTTACAAAGGTGGTGCTGGTGTTTTATAGAGCTTGTTGTGTTAGGTGGACAGCCCTGGAGCATGCATTCTTATTCTTTACACCTCAAGTCTTTACCCTGCCCTGTACTCCATTCTCTCTCTGTCTCTCCCTCCCTCCCCACCTCTTTCTTTCTCTCTCACACACACAGAAAGCACAATTTGTACAGCTTTAATTTTCCTTGTAAGCAGCTTTACTTCTGCTGGGGATCATTTACCTACTAGACTTCTCATTAGAGAAACTAAATGAGAAGTGAGACACAACCAATTTCCATCCCACTCATCCTCCCTGTAATCCGCGCATGTCGTCTCGCCAGCAAGAACGCACGCGGACACACAGGATCCTTCTGCAGCAACCGTTTATTACATCTTCAAGAGGGCGACCCCAGACCCCGAAAAGGCACTCCTTATATATGCCCTGGAGCGGCGTGTTCATTCTGATTGGCTGTTTGCTCAGGAGCGCAATACACCCCGGGATAGGCTGTGACTTGGTGCTCTCTGGCCCTTAGCACATGTGCAGGTAGACTTGGCGCGCTCTGGCCCTAGTCACGTGCGCAATTCACTTGTAAACTTGGGAGAGCACAGGATGTCAGCGCCATCTGCTGGCTATCACTGCTCACCTCGGCTCTCTACATCTCCCCCCCCCCCTCCGAGAACCATACCCGCTGTAATAACGTTAGCGTGATGAAACAAAACATAGCAAGGACATACGAGTTTGTTTCCTCCTCGCGTCTGTAATTTGGGGTTCACCTCGTTTTTTAGAAGAAGATTTATTTTTATTTTGTGTAGGTGAGAGTTTGCCTTTGTGCGTGTTAAGTGCCCCACCGCCTCACGTCTTGAGGGCCTCAGTGTGGAGGTGAATGGAGAGTTCCTGCAAGAATGGCCTCCTTCCATGTTTTCTTCTTTTGAATTATTTCCATTTCCTTTCTCCCATGGTTTCAACACTATGACCACATTAGCCCCAAAGGAATTCCAGTTTCCAGTCATTTGACCATCCCCTTTACACTGGGAAGGGAAGCTAGGCCACCTGCATGCTAAGCTAATGCTCTACCACTGAGTCGAGCTGTTCTTACCCCTTTATGCTTGTCTTAGCCCAGGATAGACTTGAATGCTTCAGCCTCCAGAATTGCGGGGCTTATAGCCTGCACCACCAGGCTCAGCTCGATGATCCATATTACGTTAAGGTCAACACTCATCTCCTTATCAGCTATTTACATTTTTTTTTCCAGAGTCGATAAATCATGGCATCTGTGAAACTGTCCCGTTGATGTTGAATTCTCTGTGAAGCTGTTTGCCCCCTATCCAACATAGACTGGGCTCATAATGTAGCCGAGGGATGTGACTGAATCCCAATGGTCTCCCCTGTCATCGGGCAGCAGTAGGTCTCTGACTGTTGTCAGAGGAGATCCACCTCTGGCTGGGCGGTCTCCCTCTGTCCCTTCTGAGGGACATAACAGAGCTGGTGATGAGTATGCAACACCTTTCTTGAGGCCGTTGGCATATTGTCCTTGAGCGTCCTTGGATGTGTCCAGGGTGACTTGGACAGACTGATGGCTTATCCTGAGCTCTAGCCTGACAGACAATACAGGCAAAAGACCTCTGCCGCTTGGGGAGACAGGAGATGCACATGTTCCATGCAGGGAAGCTTGGAAGGCTGATGCTTCTGATGAATGTGTCTTTAATAGGTAGCTCCAGGCTATGGGTTTGTTAGAGACGTCTTTTTTTTTTTCTTCTTCTTTCTCTAGATTCTTTTGTGCTTTCTGCAATAGACATGTATCAATAAGACACGTGGTGCAGTTCAGAAACCGTTGCCTCATGCTGCTTCTGTAAGATGGGGTCTTTCTGATTAATGGAGATCTAGGCCTGGCTCTCCAAGCAGAGCAAGTGGCGTTCTTTCTGGTAAGCATTCTTACGTTTTAATTCTCAGAAATTCTAAACATGTTTAAATCACGTACTCCATGCGACGAAACGAAGAGTGTCAGAGACTGGATGACTATTTTGATTACTTCCCGGTAGCTGCCTAGGTGTATTACACTTTGAAAATGGAGATGATCCAGTCATGGGGGCTGGGGCTGGGGTTCTGTGGGTAACCGAGTGTACTGTGGGAGAACAAAGACCTGAGTTCAAATCCTAGGCACCCGTGTAAAAGGCTGCCCGTGGCCTGCATGTGTATTGGCCTTCGATGCCCAGCGATGGGAGTTAGAGGTAGGTGAACCATGAGATCTCATGGCCAACAAGCCTAACCGATTCAGTGAGCTCCTGGTTCACTAAGAGACCTTATCTCAAGATGATAAGGCAGAGAAGGATGGAAGAAGACACGCAGCATCCTCTGGCTTCTGTGCGGACACATAACTGTGCACTCATGTGCATGCACACAGAGCAAACACCAATGAATGAATGGATGAATGAATGAATGAATTACAAAAGCTAAGATGCTTTCTTTTAAATAGAACGTCCAGGTTCTCCTAGCCCCTCATTGCCATAAGCTAGCCATATTCTTAGTGTCTTAGTTAGGGTTTTACTGCAGTGAAGAGACACCATGACGAAGGCAAGTCTTATAAAGGACAACATTGAATTGGGGCTGGCTTACAGGTTCAGAGGTTCAGTCCATGATCATCGAGGTGGGAGCCTGGCAGCATCCGGGGAGGCGTGGTGCGGGCAGAGCTGAAAGATCTACATCTTCATCTGAAGGCTGTTAGCAGAAGACTCACTTCCAGGCAGCTAGGACTAGGGTATTAAAGCCCATAGTCCCAATGACACACCTACTCCATGGCCACACCTACTCCAATAAGGCCACACCTCCTAATAGTGCCACTCCCTGACCCAAGCATATACGAACCGTCACACTTAGGCTTTCGGTTGCTAAACTCAGGTGTATAACCTCAGGGGCAAGCATATACAATTTTGCCTCTTTTCCCAATGGAAAAAGAAACTTATCCACCCTGGAATCTAGATAGGGCTTGAAATGAACATGTGTGCACACAAAGACACACAGACACGGAGGAAGCAGTATTAGGGAGATTTCAATCCTGAACTAGAAAGAAGCCTTAGAGTATCTGCTCCTATTGTCTTCGAATTCCGTCTGAGAAGTCTTCATGTCTAACCTGCTGGATAACGGAAAGTCAGTAGAGAGGATTAGGGCTTCTAGCCAAAAAACCAGTCAAGTGCACCCAGCTTTACCGTCCTTCTCTACTCTCTGTTGCTGTGATAAACACCATGACCAAAAGCAACCTGGAGAGCCATGTGCTAATTTCATTTTACAGGTTATACAGTCTATCACTGAGGAAAGCCAAAGTGGGAACTTGAAGCAGAACCCATGGAAGAATGTGGCTTACTGGCTCGCCCAGATTCCTTTGTTATAGAGCCCATGCCTGCCTGCCTAGGGATGGCACCCCTCACAGTGGGCTATATCGATGAGCAATACCCTTCTATATCAATTGGCAATTAAGAAAATGTCCCCTAGTCATGGCTACAGACTAATCTGATCAAGGCAAATCTTCAGGTGAGGATCCCTCTTCTCAGATGATTTGTGTCAAGTTGATAGGTGAAGCTGTGACACTCACCATGGATAAATATATCCTTCCACACAACACAGATGAGATATGGGTGTCATGATGTGTGTGTGTGTGTGTGTGTGTGTGTGTGTGTGTGTATGTGTGTGTGTGTGTGTGTGTGTGTAGGCCAGAGGAAGATGTTGAGGGTCCTACTCTATCGTTCTCTGCCTTGCACCTTTGAGACAGTCTTTCACTGAAAATGGAAATAGGCTGGTGCCCAACAAGCCCCAGTAATCCTTTTGTCTTTATGCCTTGGAGTTACAGGTACACGTGGATACGCTTAGCTTCTCTCATCGGTCCTAGGATATAAACTGAGGTCTTCATGCTTGCACAGAAAATGTGCTTACCAGTTGAGCCATCTCTCTAGCTGTCAAATTCAGGTTTTTAAAAGAATGTTATTTGTGAGTGCATTTGGATGGAGAATACTGAGGAGCAGATCCACATAGAAGACCATACCTAAAGAGCTCAGAAGTGAGCATATATTAAGATGGAGGATGAACATTGTCAATCATAACTAGAATATATTTTCATTTCTATTGAAGGCAATATATCCATAGTCAGAAAGCCAATGTTCCATTTTTTTTTCTGGGCAAAGATTATTGCAGAATCTATAGAACAGAATATGCCACTGATCTTTAAAATTAATCCTAAAGTTCAAATGAGAACAAGGAAGATTGCATTTCATAATTTACGATGGGGAGCATTTCAGAGTTGATTTCGCTAGAGAATTCATTAAGTCAGTATCAAGACATGCCGTTTTAACTGTAACATTTAAGTATCTTTAATTCTGATTTTTTAATTAGCAGAAGCAAATAAAGAGAGTCTCTTTCTACCCGGGGGGAATAGTGCTTCTGTATTTCAGGTGATTTCTAATTTGTCCTGGTGGTGTAGCCGTTCTGATAAATACAGTGATTAACAACACATTGTTAATTTCCTGAGATGTCCACCCACTGCCTCAGAGTTTGCTCTTATACGATCAAATGGGGCAAAGGGTACAAAACCTCATAATAAGTCTTGATGACTTCTGGGAAAGCTAGACGCGGGAAGTGTCAGACAAAGCATGTTGAAAAAAAATTATCTCGGTGCCGGAAGAGGCTTTATTGATTGTCTGTCTACCTTTTTCTCTCTCTGTCATACATGTGCATACACACATACCCACGGCCCGGGTCTTAAATGTCAGCAAAGCTCAGTGTGTTAGAGGCTTTGTCTCTGAGGTGGGGCTATTTGGGAAAGATTCCTTTTTAGAAGACAAAGTTTAGGGAGACATGGTAACTGGAGGAATGTCCTTGGATGAGCTAATAGTCCCCCTGCTTCCTCTGTTTTTTACTTCAGAGCTGCCATGAAAGGTGGCGGTGCCCCACCGTGTATTCCTATTATGATGGCCTGTGTCACCTCAGACTTGACTGTGACAAGTATTTTGTCACAATGACAGATGCTAACTAACATGAACACACACACACACACACACACAAACACACACACACACACACACACTCAGACACATAGGGTATTAATAAAAATCACATCTGCGTCTTTTACGTCTCAGGTATAGCTTCTAAATATTTTTTTTCCTCTCTTTTTTTTTTTCTTTTTTTTAAAATTTTTTATTAGATATTTTTCTTTATTTACATGTAAATTTCTCCTTTCCTAGTTTCTCCTCCAAAAAACAAACAAACAAATAAAAACAAGAACAAACCCCTGTTGCCTCCCCTCTCCCCATGCCTGCCACCCCACCATCTCCCACTTATTGGCCCTGGCATTCCCCTACACTGGGGCACAAAACCTTCACAAGGCCGAGGTCCACCCCTCCTATTGATGATCAAATTTGCAATCCTCTACTATACACATGCTGCCAAAACAACCAGTCCCACCATGTATAGTCCTTGATTGGTGGTTGGGTCCCTGGGAGCTCTGAGGGTACTAGTTAGTTCATATTGTTGTTCATCCTAAGGGGCTGCAAACCCTTCAGCTCCATAGATCCTTTCTCTAACTCCTTCGTTGGGGACTGTGTCCTCAGTTCAATGAATGGCTATGAGCCTCTACATTTGTATTAGTCAGGTATTGTCAGAGCCTCTCAGGAGATAGCTATATTTAGGCTGGCTTGTCCTTCCTCAGTCTCTGCTCCATAGTTAATCTCTGCAACTCCTTCGGTGGGTATTTGGTTCTCCCTTTTAAGAAGGAATGAAATGTCCACCTTTTGGTCTTCCTTCTTCTTGAGTTTCATGTGGTTTGTGGGTTGTTCTTCCTGTATTCCAAACTTCTGGACTAATAACCATTTATCAGAGAATGCATACCATGTGTGTTCTTTTGTGTTTGGGTTACCTCACTCAGGATGATACTTCTAAATATTTTGTGTTAGCCCATTGAGCCCTGGAAACAATCCTGCAGACTAGATATTCTTACTATGTGCCACTTTTATTTATAAGATAGCATTTCCCATTGCCAAGGCTGACCTTGGCTTAGCTTTGTAGCCAAGGGTGACCTTGAACTCCTGATCCTCTTGCCTTTACCTCCCCAGTGCTTGGATTACAGATATGTATTGTCATGCTCAGCTGCCACTTCTTCCTATAGTGGCTGGGGAACCCAAAAAAGTGCAGATCAACATCACACAGGAATCCGAGGGTCAAAGTGGATGCTGCCTAAAGCCCTTACTTCCTCTAGAGACGCTGTCTGTTCTCCTGCCTCACCCTAAACCCATGAACGGAGGCCTTAGCAGCTCTCTGCACGACCCTTTCCTGTTTCTAGCCTCAACCCCATCTTGGCTGGCAGTAGCCTTGGAGGGCGGCGGTGAGCCAGGCCCTTGGCTGGCTGCAAGTGCAGATCTCAGATTCCCTTAGAGTTTACCTTCAAATGCTCTTCATTTCTCATGGTATCTTATTCAGGATCTATGCCTGAACAAATGACCTTCCAAAGAATCATCAGGTGCATCCTGTAGACATCTACCCATTTAGGGTTTTCTTCCAACATATTTATGAATACCCAGTGATGTCGGGTAAGTACTCAGTAGTTTGCTATTAATTCCTCTCTAATTTAAAACGAAGTTATGAAAGGGCAGGAACTTTTCTGGTTGCATACACTTGCTGTACCTGCAGCGATGCCTATCAAGACATAGGAGCTCTTTGTATGGCTCAGTGTTAACTTCCCACCACTCTAACAACGTACCTGAGTCAATCAGTTTATAAAATGAAAGGGTTTTTTGGGGGGGTCACAGTTCTTGGGGTTCCAGGCCATGGTACAACGTACCTTCAGCTAAATGACAATAGTGGTTGACCCATGACAGAGCAAAACTGCTCACATCATAGCTGGGGTCCTCTAGATTCCCTATGACCTGAAGATGTCTCACTAGGCCCCGCCCTTCAAAGGTTCTACCTCTTCTCATAGTACTACCCTGGGCTACAAGCCTTTGACATACAGGTCTTTGGGGACTATTTAAGATATGAACTATGGCAAATACTCTTTGGGGATTGGAACTTAGTCTCCCCCTGGGGGCAGGAGAGCTGCAGTAAAGAGTCTTTGGCCATGATGCAGAATAAAAACTGAATGTATATCATCAGGATCACCAGGCCCCAGTGCTAGTTGGAGCCCAGGCAGATTAGTTTCTTGACTTTGCTGACTTGCTCACCACCCAAAACCCACTCACTGGCTTCTCACTTGGGAAGGAGCAGAGCTTGGATCTTGACTCTGGTTTGGCCAGGAAGGGAAGGCCGTGAGACGATGGTGTATCACCAAGGCTTGGGTCTGCCTAAGCGCAGGACACCAAGTCTGCCTTGTGCTCTGAGAGTTGTTCTGGGGAAAGGCCCGAGGACCAAGGCAACTCACTGAAGGAAAAGTTCATCTGGGGCTTCCCGTTTCAGAGGGTGAGAGTTCACGAGCATCGTGGTAGGAAGCATGACAGCTAGTAGGCAGGCATGATGCTGGGGCAACTGCTTAGCAGGTGCTCACATCAAGATGCACGGCAGAGAGGGATTGGGCATGAGGTTCAGTGTGGACTTTTGAAATCTCAAAGCCCACACATGGCCAGTGACACAGCTCCCCCAACAAGGCCATGCTCCCTAATCCTAATCCCAAACAGTTCTACCAACCATGAGCTTCTGGATGCCATTTCCATTCAAACCACCATAGCCCTGAGCCTCTTTCTTTATGTCTTTTTGTTTGTTTGTTTGTTTTTTTCGAGATAGAGTTTCTCTGTATAGCCCTGGCTGTCCTGGAACTCACTCTGTAGACCAGGCTGGCCTCGAACTCAGAAATCTGCCTGCCTCTGCCTCCCAAGTGCTGGGATTAAAGATGTGTGTCACCACCGCCCAGCTCTTTCTGTCTCTAATGAAGAGAATTATACTGACTTTGTAAGGTAGCTCCCAGGTTCAATGATGCAATACACTCCCCCTACTCTGATCTTGTACATTTCAGCCTATTTCTTAGACTGTTTTGGTGTGATTTTTGTGAATGGGATTATTGTGTGCAATTGCTCTCTATGCTGCACCATTGTAGAGAATGCTCTATGCTACACAATTTCCCAGAGTGTTTTCCATAGAACATTCATTTCTATGCAGTCTGTAATTAGCCAAGTGGTAATTAGAAATACTTAAGGAAGGACTTTAATACTTAGTATTTTTCCAAATTTGATAATTTGCAGAATTTTCTTTCACCTGTATGCTTGAGAAAGAATATGTTCTTTTTTATATTATTTAACTTTTATTTTTCCTTTTTATTATTTTTGAAATTAACATCTTTTTGATAGTTTCATATATAGATGCTATAGATTGTGATTTATACCCATTACCCATGCACCCTCCTCTCACTCCTATTGACTTGCTTCATGTTCCCAATTATTTTTTAATATTTATTTATGTATTTACTTATTTAATGTATGTGAGTACACTGTAGCTGTCTTCAGACACACCAGAAGAGGACATCTGATCCCATTACAGATGGTTGTGAGCCACCATGTGGTGGCTGGGATTTGAACTCAGGACCTTTGGAAGAGCAGTCAGTGCTCTTAACCACTTGGCCATCTCTCCAGCCCCCAAATTGTCCCCCCCAACACCCCATATTCAGTTCATATCTTTTCCTTTGGCCCAATGAGTTCGATGAGCATTGCTTGAATAAGCAAGGGTAAAATGTTATTTACTGGAGCACGGGCCACTTACCAACGGTTACAGCACCGAAGAAAATGATACCCCCTACCCACCCCAGCAACTATTAACTGCCAGTAGCACTTCAGAAATGGATCAAAACTCCTGAGCTCTTCCCTCCCTGTTCATGATGGACCGTGGAAGGGCCTTGTGTCTTACAGTATTATACTGGTCCCTGCAGCTGCTGGGGGAACTTAGGATCTATAGAAAGTGTTTTGAGAAGTACTGCTCTGAACAAGGACACTCGGTCTTGACATAGCCAACATATTATATTAAAATGTTGCGGGGGGGGTGAGAATTATTAGTTTAGTTTTAAAGTGTTGCTGAGCAAGCATGAAGTTTGAGATCCCACGAAAAGGGAGGTGTGGGATGGGTATGGCTGAGCTTGGTGGCATTCACCTTTGATCCTAGCACTGGGGGATTAGCGAGGGTGGGGGCTGGGGGCAGGTGGATTTCTGTGAGTTCAAGGCTAGTCTGGTCTACGTAGCAAGTTGCAGGCCAGCCAGAAATAGGAACACAGAGTATGAACCCTGGCTCTAAACCACCACCACTACCACCAAACAAACAAAAAGCTAGGTATAGTGGAGGCTGGCCCTTCTACTCCCAACACTGGGAAGGGAGGCAGAAACAAATGTTATCTCTTAGGTTCTCTGGCCAGTAAGCCTAGTATAATTGGTGAGCTCCAGGCCAGTGAAGCAAAACAAGGTGGATAGATAGCTCCTGAGAGTGACTTCTGGTCTACATATCTGTGTACACATCTGTGTATCCACAGGAACATGCACATACATACACACACACACACACACACACACACACACACACACACACACACACCACACAGGCCAAAGAGACAAGAAGAGGGCTCGGGTGTACTTAGTTGTGGAGCATAAGCTTAGCATGCTTGAAATCCTGGGCATGATCCCAGCACCCAAAATCATTAGAGAATACTAGATAACCCAGCAAGCTTGAGGAAAGCAATGTGTATTCCATCCTTATCAACTACCCGGCGATTGCAGTGGGATTTCAGCCATGATGTCACATGTTTCACTGAGTCAGACATACACATTCATGGATACAGAGACATGTAAACACACAGACATGTATGTGTACACACACACAAATAAAATTAAAAAAATATGACTACTCTTTTCTTAGTGAAATCAAAGCCAGAAGATTGAAATTTGTAATCTGTGAGGTAGACACTGTGAGGGGCCAGGAAGAGGAGACTTGGCAACTTGGCAAGGAAGGTGGGAGGAAACACAGCAAGTGGGGACGGGTGAGTGTGGCCAGTCTGTCCTGCATTCTCACCTTTAGAAAGTATCAGAGATTCATGGCTCTGTCATCTCCTTCCTCAGCAGTAGATGACATTTCATGATGAGAAATGATTGTTGGAATCGATGTTAGGAGAGGATCAATATTGAGGTTGGTCACTTAGAGTTCTGTTCAGAGTCACCTAGCTGCCCCATGTGGGGTCTGGAGTGTAGGGAATGCCCTCTATACTGTAGAGAAATCCAACTCTGTGGATGGGGTCAGAATTCTCTGCTAGGCCTAATCTCAGAGAACTACCTAAGGGACCTAGTCAAAAGGTCAAGGTTTTGTCTGTGCGTGGGAGCCCTGTTTGTCTTACCTGGCTAGCTTCCTACCTTAGACATTGACTCTTCAGGGTACCAGGAAGAAGCTAGGAATAGAAAAATGAATGAGACGCCATCTCTGCCTGCTAGGGGCTCTCAATTTCCACACATGTGCACACTGATACCTCATACATCTCAAGGCTCTAGCCAAGGCAGAAACAAGAGTACTGCATTCCGTGTCTACCTAACATCTTTTCCTCAAACCATGAACCCTGAGACAAGGGTAGCCTGGAAGTGGCCCTTTCTGTGACATTCTCCTCTGGACTGATGACAGTGCTGCTCTGATGGCCTCCCTGCCAAACTCGAGTGCTCCACGTGTTCAGACACCATCATTTCATCTCTTTACATCCTTGGATAATTCGTCCACAGAGATATAGTTTTGATCAAATTGCTATTGCTATTTTACAAAGAAGGAAAATGAGTCTCAACACAGAGGAGGGCTTTCCCTCACAGCTAGTCCATGGCCAAATCTAGGAGTTTTTTTGATCCCTTATCTTCAGTCTTCCCTGTTCGACTTCCCTCCATGTTGATGCCCCATAAGCTGATAGCTGAGGGGAAGGGCATTCGGGAGACACAGCCTAGTTCATATGCTTGGGAGTGAGAACTGGCCAGAGCCTTTGAGAAACAAATTGCCCAGATTAAACAGGGCCCATCCAACTCTTGAAAGGGCTTCCTTTCTTACAGGAGTGGAACTCCTTCCTCTTTGGTCTGAGGGGTTTTTTTTTGGTTGTTGTTGTTATATTGGTGTGTGTGTGTGTGTGTGTGTGTGTGTGTGTGTGCACGCGCGCGCACGTTGGTGGCTCCAAGTACTTTGCCTGCTGGCAGCAGAGGTCCCAAGCTGGTGCTCCTCTCCTCTGACACTCAGTTGATGATTGTTTCAAGAGTCACTGCCCCAGCCTCACCTCAGAGTGCTCATTTGTTTTTTTTTTTTCCTGTTTAGAGGATAAAATTAGAACTGACAAGATGGTTTAGCAAATAAAGGTTCCTCTTGGCAGCCCCTACCACCTGACTTTGAGCACTGGGACCCACAAGATGGAAAGGCGAGAAACAGGTCCTCCAGGTTCTTTGTCTTCTGACCTCCACACACACAACCAACATAAAGATCAAATTTAACAAAAGATGAAAGTATTGCTTCCTGCTCTCTCCAGGAGCCGTGGGCTCAAGGTGAGGTGATGTTGTGTACTCTAAATCCTTGTGGAATGTAGGCACAGTGCTGAGGGCTCTCTGTTTGCATTAGAGGTTCCCCTTTCCCTAGAGAAAGCTGTTAGAATCTGTCACTGAGCATGGGGTGCTCATTGGGGACACTGATGACAAGACTAATTCTATAATTACACTTTGCACCTCTCATCTCCTCCTGAAATCACAAAGGGGCTTATACATCCTTACTCTGACTGGAGCCAGCAGTAAGGCTAAGATAAAAAGGTTACAGATAAGGAACCTGTCCTGGGAGGCCAGTGGGGAGACGGCCAAGTGGAACTAGAGAGCCCTGTACACTGGCCTCTTCCCCTGAAAATGTCATTTATGGAAACCCCCTACATGATGGTTTTGGCACAAGGTCTACATTAGACTGTGGAGGTCGCTGGTAGGTGATTCTTGTCTACATGGGTTCCTGCCTCCATGAGGCTGGGAGGGATTCTAATCTGCTCCTGGGGCTGCTAAGTGGGAGGCTGCCCTGGGATTTCTGCATGCTGCCCTCTACTGGAACAAAACGAGAAGAGAAGAGGTCCTGACTCCGTGATCTCAGTTCCTCTCGAAGCCTCTTTCACACCCCCCGCATCCCAAGCTGCTGCCCTTCTTGTAGAATGACCTTGTAGTTGGGAGGGTGAATGTCCTCCAAGACATGAAATGATGGAACCTTCCAGGGTAGGACTTAGAGGGAGGCCTTTAGGTCACTGAGACCACGTCACTGAGGGGAATAAAGGGACCCCAGACTATTCTTGTGTGTGTGTGTGTGTGTGTGTGTGTGCGTGTGTGTGTGTGTGTGTGTGTTTCAGCTGCAAATACACCCACTGTGACGGGCAGGCTCAATCTATGCCTGAAGCAGCAAGGCCAACTGAAACCTCCAAAGGTTTCAGAAGGAAAATGTAACCTTTCTGCTTTATAATTTAATCACCTCAGGTATTTTGATGCAATGATGGAACTCTCACTAACACAGAAGTTACAGAGAGAGAACATGCCTGGATATGGCTGAGTGGGCCAGGGACAAAGCCCGGAACAATCTGAACGGAGAGTTTCTACAGACAACAGAGAACTAGCAGGAAATGTCTGTTCTCTACAACAGTACTTTCACATACTGTAGCAACATCCACTGGACTGTGGGGAATCAACTCTATCATGGAAAGTAAGGCTAGATGACAGTTCAGTGTTTGGGCCTGGGGATGTAGCTCAGTTGGTAGAGTGCTTGCCTAACATGGACACAGCACTAGGTTGCCTGCCCAGCTCTGCTTAAAACAGACATGGTGGTACATGCCTAAGGTCTCTACACTCAGGAGGTGGAGAGCGAGGAAGGGCAGAGATTCAAGCTCATCCTCAGCTAGATAGCAAGTCTCAGGCCAACCTAGGACCTCAGGAGAATATTTCTAAAAAAAAAAAAAAAAAATCCCAAATTGCATGTATTCACAATGCCATTCTAGAACATTCTGGAATGTTGCCTACCAGCCCCAGAGACCTTTAATTCTCTAGGAAAATAGTCTGTGGTTTACTATTTGCTATCGATTATGGTCCAGACTCTGTGAGGTTACATGGTAATTTTTTTGTCTGGCAAAGATGCTAATGGTTTGTCCTTGCAAAAAGATTCTATTGCCTCCAAGCACATTAACCAGTGTGGTCTGTAAATTAGCATACTTTTTCAGCTGCTCCTGACGGCCCTGTGAAATCTTTGCCCTTCAAATTGTTCTTGCTATAGCATTCTCCTCTTGTGGTTCTCTCTCCGATGAAGTCAATAAATCTCCGAAATGTTGGGAGGAGGACTGTTGTCACCTTTTGAAAATTACACTTTGACAATTTAACCAAAGGCCCCAGGGGGAAATGCTAAGAACTGATGGGGGTCTTGATCAGAAGCGAGGAGGGATGAACCAGGGTAGGCTGGCTTGGGGTTCATTCTCAGGCACTGAGAGTTCTAGAGGAGGGTTCCCTGTGGACCCTGAGGTCACATGTGCCATAAAAAATATTGGTACTCTAGGAAGAGAACCGAAGTCGAGTCGATGAGAGGAGGGAGAAGAGTATCACATGCTCTGAACTTGGCAAACAAAGAAGAGTGTTGGTATCGCTGCCTAGGGACCAGCGGGGCAGTGCTCATGCAACTTGGGAGCATCCTCACTTAGCCTGTGCCAACGGTTGCTCAATACTCACGTCTATAGATCTAGAATGTCACTTAGTGCAATCGTAAGAATTGTGTGCCTGATTAGTGAGGGTCTATGTTTTAGTTGCCTCGACGAACTACTAATTTTCCACCTGCGATTGCTCTGTCATCTCTGCCATTGACACTGTGTGGAAGGCGTCTCAGGAAAATACGTAACTCATCCCTTGTTTGTTTTGACACAGGATATGACCAACATACCCTGGCCTGGCCTGGAACTCACAGAGACCTGCCTGCCTCTGCCTCCGTACTGCTGGGATTAGAGACTCGTGCCACCATGCTAGGTCCTTCATCCATATGTTCGCACAGGTATAATTTCTATAAAAAAAAGATTTAAACTCAAGTCGTTTTATTTTAAACAATCACTAGTCTGTGAGTCCTTTCCCTTTCTTCCTCCCTCCTCCCTCCCCCCTCCACCTCCTTCCCTCCCTTCTGTCCTCTCTCCCTCCTTTTTCATTTCTCAAACACATCTTTAGGGCACTGCCTAGGCTCCCGAGTTACAATAGACAAAAGTTCTCGTTTTCAGGAGAGTCCACCTTCCCAGGAGAAGGGGACACACACATACACGCCCGAGCGGACTCAAGAAAAAACTCCTCCGTGACAATAAAACAATATGGAAATTATAGCCTCCCTATTTATTGCCTTGCAGCACCACCACCACCAAACAACATGTTCCTCTGGCCCAGAGAGCTGGGAAGACGTCACAGACCCATCTGCAGTTCTCTTCTTCCAAGGCCTTTGGCACCAACTCTCCAGCTTGTAGCTGACAAAGCTGCTGGAGGCAGCCAGGCTGCTGGCCGCTGAATGCCTGCGCACTGGTTCATTCCGAAGGCAGTGACTGAGACCTGGGCTGCTGTCCTTGTCCATAGGGTAGCATGAGACAAATGGCCCACAGAGAGCAGCCCCAGCCCATTTTGGAGTTACTATGTATATTTGATGGCATAGGCTCTTGGCTGAAAGAAAGTGGGCGTTCTTATCTATTAAGTGCTAAAGAAATGCCTCCTTATCAGGAAAACGGGGCAGAGCTGGAGGGCAGCTAAGGAATAGCGCTCCTGCCCAGCTAGGGCTGGGCAAGGAAGCCTGAGCTGCTCGCCTGCTTTAACCGGGCACAATGGTTCTTTAGAGGCAGAAATGAGTGAGGGCCAGCGATCAAGGGCTACATAATGAGACCCTGACTCAAAGAAGCAAATGAACAAACAAGCAAGCAGGGGTCACGATGATGGCTGAGCAGGAAAGAGAGGAGAGGAGGCATGAGTTAGCCGGGTCACAAGGTAAATGACTGAGGTCTTTTTTTTTTTTTGCTTTTTCCAAGGAGCTGGGAGAAGCTTCTCCGGTGGTGGGTTTTGGCCCTGTTTGTGTTCCTTGCTGTTTGGCAGCAGCGAGTGAACGTGGCAATGTATGGTGGGGGACAGCAGAGGTGCCTGTTAGTAACATTCTTGGGTAGGCCTCAGCCCTACGCTTGTCATAGCTCACGTGACTACGTAGGAAATGGAGGTTCCCTAGCCTCGGCTGGGTGGCCTGGGTCCTGGGGTTCCCCAGCCATTGACAGAAATCAATGTTATCTCTTAGTCTGGCCTAGGAGAGCGCTGCCTTTTAACACTGGCCACATGACGGCTGTTGTCCCTAAGACCTGTGGCCCTCGATAGCTGACATTCCCCGGGGAACTCTTACAGCCTCTTTGTCTTCCTCAGCCTCAGCTATTTAGCCTTTCTTAACATCCCTCCACTTCGCTGAACATTTCTCCTTCCAAGGCTGTTCCTCTTAGCGGAAGAGCTTCCTCTTCCGCTAACTCTCTCTTCAACTGTGAAGCACCCGACTCTCTGGCCACGCTGCTCACAGCTTGGCCTGCCAACTGCTCAGCTGTCACTGCCAACTGCCATTCCTTGGACTCTGCGGTCACCCCCGCGCTGTATCTCTGTTGCTTCTTTTCTGTGTTACCAGTTGAGTCCACGGCACCGAAAGAAACCAAGAGACCTCTGGAGCAAGCCTCGTGGGGCTTCTCGTGGCCACACCCAGAGAGGCAGCCCAGGAGTGTGTGTCTCCCAGGTGACTCACTGAGTATCCTGCTTGAAGAGGGACGAGAGCAGTTTGGTCCAATCACCGCTTTGCCTCTTGAACACCAATCAGAGTCACAGATGTTTACATTTGGACCATTCACTGCTTTTCTCAGCAATGCCCCACCCCCTGCCGGAAGTGCTCCTTGTCCGGGTGTAAGAAGAAAGAGTTCCAAGTTTATGTAGAGTTCTCAGAGGCTTGTTTATGTGTAGCTGTCTGTATTTACAAGTCCACCTAGCTTCTGGCACTCATAGATAGGTAGATAGATAGGTAGATAGATAGGTAGATAGATGGATGGATGGATGGATGGATGGATGGATGGATGGGTGGGTGGGTGGGTGGGTAGGTAGGTATGCAGGCAGGCAAGCAGGCAAGCAGGCAGGCATTCAGACAGACAGACAGACAGACAGACAGACAGACAGACAGACAGACATATATGCAGGAGCATTAAGTGCAAAGCTTTCATTCTTTCTAGAGACTAAGCTTAATAATATCCTAGGAAGCCCTCCAGTATGTACATTCATTCATTTCTTCCTGGGCACAACCAACTACCATAAACATGGTGACTTCAAACACTGCTTTGCTCTTCTGGAGTTTTTATAGTTCAGAAGTTTGGGGACTGCATGGCTGGATTCTCTGCCTGGGAATCTCCCAGGACTGAATATCAGGTAGAAGTCACTGTTGCCCCATGTCTCCCTTCAAGTCCACTGCTTTGGGGGATTCAGGTTCTGTGGTTGTAAGAATAAAATTCCCATGTTATTTTCATCTGTTGGGGTGCATGTAATTTCTGTTTATCTGTCTGTCCCTCCCCCCTCCCCTCCCCCGTGTACTTACATGCGCACACTCAGCTCCTAAACTGTCGGGAGGACCAAGAGAGTATCCCTGAATGGATGAGCACTCATGACATGAACACGGTCATGCCAAGGATACCAATGCCTCAGACTCATAGGACTGGCAAGGCCTACCTCAGGTCAGGCTCAGGTGAATGGCAAAACACTTCTGGTTCAAATACAGATATTGATAATTGTTTGATCTTTAGCTAAAAGGAGTGTATGCAAAAGGTACAGAAGGCATGTGCTTTGTCAGGGCTGACTGCACGACCACAATTGCCTGAGACATCTCTCCTACTGATACCTCACACTAAAACCTCCTGCCAAGATTATCTAGCTCATAGCTCCCTTCTACACTCTCTCTATATATATATAAAACTTGCTGCTGGTGCATCTCCATTCACATGCATAGCCTACTTGCTCCCAATGCATCTGTTTTTTGTTTTGTTTTGTTTTGTTTTCAAGACAAGGTTTCTCTGTAGCCCTGGCTGTCCTGGAACTCACTCTGTAGACCAGGCTGGCCTCAAACTCAGAAATTCGCCTGCCTGTGCCTCCCAAGTGCTGGGATTAAAGGCGTGCGCCACCATTGCCTGGCCATATATCTGTTTCTTAATCTCCCATTCCTAACAGTCAGATCTTCAGGACCGAGTCACGTGGGCAGAAGCACTCAACTGGGTTCTTGTTATGGCGTCCTAACTGTGGTTGAAGCCTATAGTAGGGTTTCCTCATGGAATATCCTTTATGTGCTGTGTTTCTAACTCACCCAGTTTCTGACCCCTAGATCTAGAATTGAAGGGTGAGAAGATTATTCTGGCTACACCAAAAGCATCTTTCTTTTGCACTATGCTTGGCCCTAACTTCATCCTTGGATTCATTCATGGCTCCATCCACAGTCAGAAGGGTTTGGTGTAAGCATGAGAGACATCAAGAGCATCTTTGAATCATGAATAGTACATGTATTTATCAACAGTGAACTTGGTGGCTGTAGGCCATTTTAATTTGCTTCTTAAACTGTATTTATAATTTCTTGGGCTCTGGTGGTCTTCCTTTCTGAGAAGAGGACCTAACATTTTCATCAGATTCTTTAAGAGCTGTGAGATTGCTGGCCCAGCACAGAAATCCATACCCAGAGAATTAAATTGGAACTCTGGTGACTGGATGGACTGTGTGGAAAATCCACCCTGGTAGAAGGAGCATGGGCTTGGGAAATAAGTGACCTTGGTTTTGACCTAATTCCCAGTGTCTTGGTCATGAGGCTCTAGGTGACTCATTTCTGGGCCCTATTTGCAAATGGATACAATAATAACAGAACTTATCTCTCACTATTAGATGACTGAAAACTGTACCAAGGTCCTTTGCAAACTGTGAAGTGCTAGCAATTGTTTGTCTTATCAGTGCAAAAAGACATTGAGGAGTTGGTGGGTATTATGGCTGCATGGAAAATGTCCCCTACAAATGCCTGAGCTTGAACATACGGTTTCCAGCAGGTGGTCCTATTTTTTGAGGTTTTTGGATCCTTAGGTGATGGGACCTCGATGAAGGGAGTGAGTCTGTTCATGGTCCTTAGAGATGTGCTACTCTTAAATCCATTGTGCTATGCTTTGCATTCTACAATGGACTGTACTCTCTCAAACCATGAGCCAAAACAAACCCCTCCCCTTTAAGATGCTTTTGTCAGGTGTTTTCTCACAGTGATAATAAAAGCAACTTGTACAGTGTGACAGAACATTATTAGTATTGAAAGTGGAGATAAAACCCCTTTTATAAGAACTAAATATTAGATCCTATGTACTTTGCAAAGTCTGTTGCTTATGCAGACTAGAGACATTTTACAACCTTCATGTATGGTTCAAATATATACAGCAGGAGTTTAAAAACATCTAAGCCATTTGTACAGGAGAGATCATTTTTAGAAATGTCCCTTAGGGATACAGCTAAGGTTATATACAAAAATTGTAGGAGAACAAAATTGGAACTAATTAAATATTTAGCAATAGAGATTATTTAATGATACTAGAAATATTATTTAAACATTAAGATTCCATTGCCTTTAAATATTTAATATAGAAAGATACTAATAATAAATAGTTTAATATAAAAATGACATATCATCTGTTTATTCTTCAAAGACATTTAGAAGGATTTACATAAAAATTTGAAAGTGTTTGACCTCATGTGATGAAATTTTTTGAAATGCACATTTATGTATTGATTTTCTACTCTTTTTTCATTTGAAAAATGAGTTAAAGATATTTCTAATTACTGAGTCCTATTTTCTTTTTTTTTTCTTTTTTCTTTTTTTAGATAATTTCTTTATTTACATGTAAATTTTCCCTTTCCCAGGTTCCCCTCCAAAAAACAAACAAACAAACAAACAAAAACAACAAGAACAAACCCCTTTTGCCTCCCCCCTCCCCATGCCTG
>JADRCD010193308.1:33314-41714 GCA_019843815.1 Montemys delectorum | reverse complement strand
AATTTAACAGTCTGATGTAGATGTTCGTCTACAGCAATAGTGAAAATACATTGTTCTCAATATAAATTTTAAATAACTCTAAGCATATTAACTGCATACTTCAAAATAATACATCACTACTGGTATTTTCCTAAATGAACATAAATATATAAAGTCTTTTTGTTTGTTTTGTATTTAGTAGAGCTTAAAATCTTGGCTCTTACTGTGGTACAAGCCCAAAATAAGAACAATTTTAGACATTGGATTTCATTGTAATAAGGCTATACTTCAATGACCCTCACATCACCCAAGGATTTTACCTCCATCGTAGCTAAGCTGAGAGTTGATAGTTCTGCTACACCAAGAAATGAATTGTAGGCACGATTTTTGGATACAGACTTCCTGCTATGGTCAAAGCTCTTTGACTTGAGTGAGTGTCTTTATTCTCAGCCCACAGAGAACTGGTTACATTCATTTAAGAAATGGTGTGTGTATTAAGATGGTGTACTGGCTAGATTTGTGTGTCAACTTGATACAGGCTGGAGTTATCACAGAGAAGGGAGTTTCAGTTGGGGAAGTGCCTCTATGAGACCCAGATGTGGGGCATTTTCTCAATTAGTGATCAGGGGGTAGGGCCCTTTGTAGGTGGTGCCATCCTTGGGCTGGAAGTCTTGGGTTCTATAAGAGAGCAGGCTGAGCAAGCCAGGGGAAAGCAAGCCAGTAAAGAACATGCCTCCATGGCCTCTGCATCAGCTCCTGCTTCCTGACCTGCTTGAGTTCCAGTCCTGACTTTTTTGGTGATAAACAGCAATATGGAAATAAGTCAAATAAACCATTTCCTCCCCAACTTGCTTCTTGGTCATAATGTTTGTGCAGGAATAAAAACCATGACTAACTCAAATTGGTACCAGAAGTGGGGTATTCCTGTGACAACCTGACCATGTTTTGGAGAGGACTGTGGAAGGACTTTGGAACTTTGAGCTAGAAGAGCAGCCACTGGCTATTAAGAACTCTTGGGATGTTCTGTAGGAGCTTAGAAGATCATGTTGAGAACAGTGCAGCAGATGGAGGCCTGGCTTGTGAAATTTCAGAGGGAAGATTAAAGACTCTTATCAGGGCCATGTTGTTTTGATTGTGAAGATTCTGTGGTTCTGGTTAGCTGGGGTTGAAGTATCAGCTGTGATTAACAAGATACCAGAACTACTAAAGTGAAAACTTTGCATTACTGGGACTATTGATTCTGATTAGCTGGAGCTAAGAAATTAGCGGTGATTAAAAAGAGACCAGCATCATTGAGGTGACATCTTCTGGGGAGTGTTTTCTGGGAGCACAAAGAGGTTGTGTTCCAGAGATAGCCAAGGTTGTACCTTGTGCTACAGCAGGACTTGGTAATGTGTAAGAGTCACCCAGGTGGTACTGGTTTTGACAGCACGAAGGGGTCATGAAGAGCAGCTGAGGCTCGGCACAGTGAGAGGCCATGGAAGGCCATTGGTGAAGGTGCAGCCTCAGTTTGCAATTGATGGCTCAGGACTGAAGGTGTCATGCAAAGGAGTTGAGGCTTGGCACCATAAAGACAGTCTATGAGAGGCTATTGGTAAAGCCTAGTTATAGCAGTGTTTTGGGAATGCCACTACCATGCAGTGACCACCAAGGACAGCAGCAGCAATGGAATACAGGTATCTAGATCCCAGAAGGCAAGATGTGTGCTACAAAGGGCAGAGCTGGAAAAGTGACCAAAGCCCTTAGAAGAGCCCAAAAGATTCTGAGTTGGATCCCAGACATTGGTTTTGCTTTTAATTGTAACTGTACCCTGATATTTTTCCCTCTTGAAGGAAGAATGTATTTTAGTGGAGCCCACAGTTAAGAGACTTTGAATTTTAAAAGATATTAGACATTTTAAATTGATTGAACTTTTAATATGTAAAGACTGTGGGACTTTAAATCTTGGGGATGAATAAGAGAATAAGGGTTGAAGCTTAATAGTGATGTGTTTGTGTGTCAAGTTGACAAGGGATCAATTGTACTGGCTAGTTTTGTGTGTCAACTTGATACAGGCTGGAGTTATCACAGAGAAGGGAGTTTCAGTTGGGGAAGTGCCTCCATGAGACACAGCTGTGGGGCATTTTCTCAATTAGTGATCAAGGGGGTAGGGCCCCTTGTGGGTGGTGCCATCCTTGGGCTGGAAGTCTTGGGTTTTATAAGAGAGCAGGCTGAGCAAGCCAGGGAAAGCAAGCCAGTAAAGAACACCCCTCCATGGCCTCTACATCAGCTCCTACTTCCTGACCTGCTTGAGTTCCAGTCCTGATTTCCTTGGTGATAAACAGCAATATGGAAATAAGCTAAATAAACCCTTTCCTCCCCAACTTGCGTCTTGGTTATGATGTTTGTGCAGGAATAAAAACCCTGACTAAGACAGAAGGTCTATCCATAAAGACATTCCCCAACTGTTTCAAATGAACAATGGTTCTGCTTGGAGGGTGGCACAGACATTGTGTGAGGGTAAGAATTTGGTTCATTAGCTGTGATAATTTGGAAAAGCATTCATCTTAAAGAAAGAGTAACTTATAAAAATCCTCTTCTTCAAATTTGATACAAGTGTTAAAAACGTCAGGCAAAGCATTCAGTCTCACTCTTTGTTGTTCTCTTACAAGCCCCTTTCCAATTTAATTGTCAATGTTTCTTTCAGGTATATAAATACTTTTGAAATATATAAGCTGTTCTGAAAACCATAGTATAGTGTAAAGACATGAAATAAACAATACTACTAATAGAGAGGCTGAGATAGGAGAAGCAAGATTTCAAGACCCTTCTGTTGTACACAGCAAGACACTGTCACAAACAAGCTGAAAGTGTAGATAGATTGTACAATGTTGGACCTATTTCTCCAATTACCAAATTAGAGAGACCATTGGATGACAATCAACAAATTTCTAATTCCTCATATTATTGGATTTCAATCACTTAGGATATGTTGGTAATATTAATTTTTATATTAAGTTATTAAGAAAAAGTAATTGCCACATTCCTGTTGTTTTTGTTGTAAGAGGTGGAATTAAGTTTGTGTGGATTTGTTGAAAGATTACCTTCTTGCTTCTTCTGGGATGTAGTTTTGCTCCTTATGTTGATGTTTTCCATCTATTATCCTTTGTAGGGCTGGATTTGTGGAAACATATTGTGTAAATTTTGTTTTGTCATAGAATATCTTGTTTTCTGTGTCTATGGTAATTGAGAGTTTTGCTGGATATAGTAGCCTGGTCTGGCATTTGTGTTCTTGTAGGTTCTGTATGACATCTGCCCAGGATCTTCTAGCTTTCATAGTCTCTGGTGAGAAGTCTGATGTAATTCTGATAGGCCTGCCTTTATATGTTACTTGACCTTTTTCCCTTACTGCTTTTAGTATTCTTTTTTTGTTTTGTGCATTTGGTGTTTTGACTATTATGTGGCGGGAGGAATTTCCTTTCTGGTCCAGTCTATTTGGAATTCTATAGGCTTCTGCTTGGTGATGCTTGCATCTATGTTTACTGACTTCTTTCCTAAGATTTCTAACTCCGGAGTTGTCTCTTTTTGTGATTTCTTAATTGTTTCTACTTCCATTTTTAGGTCCTGGATGGTTTTACTCAATTCCTTCTCCTGTTTGTTTGTGTTTTCCTGAAATTCCTTAAGGGATTTTTGAGTTTGCTCTTAAGTGCTTCTACTTGTTTACTGGTGATCTCCTGTAATTCTTTATGGGAATTTTTTTGTTTCCTCTTTAAGGGTTTGTACCTCTTTACCTATCTTCTCCTCTATTTCTTTAAGGGAGTTATTTATGTCCTTCTTAAAGTCCTCTATCAGCATTGTGAAACATGATTTTAGATCCAAATCTAGCTTTTCTGGTGTTTTGGGATATTCAGGACTTGCTGCCGTGGGAGTACTAGGTTCTGATGAAGCCAAACAGTCTTGGTTTCTGTTGGTAGGATTCTTGCATTTGCCTTTCGCCATCTGTTGATCTCTGCTGTTAGATGTTCTTGGTATCTCTGACTAGAGATTGTCCTGTCCCTGTCGCCCTGTGATTCCTCTGTGACTCTTGAGGCCTGTGCCTCCTGCATGGTCCCGCCTTAGAAAGTCACTGGAGAGAAAATGGTGGATCTCTCCGGAGTCCCTGGGTTAAGTATTCCCTGGAGGCAGGCCCTCCACTTGCAGGGAAGGGGCAGAGAGGGTCGCTGATCCACCTCTGTCACTCTGAAGCTGAGAGGATCCTGTCCCTGCTGCCCAGCGGACTCTCCTGCGACTCCTGATGCCTGTGCCTCCCAGCTGGTCCTCAAAAGACAGCATTTTCAACAGATGGTGCTGGCTCAATTGGCGGTTAGTATGTAGAAAAATGCATATCGATCCATTCCTATCTCCTTGTACAAAGCTCAAGTCCAAGTGGATCAGGGACCTCCACATCAAACCTGATAAATTGAAACTAACAGAAAAGAAAGTGGGGAAGAACCTGGAGCAAATAGACACAGGGGAAAATTTCCTGAAGAGGATTCCAATCGCTTATGCTCTAAGATCAAGAATTGACAAATGGGACCTCATAAAATTGCAAAGCTTCTGTAAGGAAAAAGACACTGTCAATAGGACAAAATGGCAACCAACAAATTGGGAAAAGATCTTTACCAACCCTATATCTGATAGAGGGCTAATATCCAATGTATACAAAGAACTCAAGAAGTTAGACTCCAGAGAACCAAATAACCCTATTAAAAAATGGGGTACAGAGCTAAACAAAGAATTCTCAACTGATGAATATGGAATGGCTGAGAAAGCACCTAAAGAAATGTTCAACATCCTTAGTCATCAGGGAAATGCAAATCAAAACAACTCTGAGATTCCACCTCACACCAGTGAGAATGGCTAGGATAAAAGACTCAGGTGACAGCAGATGCTAGAGAGTTTGTGGAGAAAGAGGAACGCTCCTTCATTACTGGTGGAATTACAAGCTGGTACAACCACTGTGGAAATAAGTTTGGTGGTTCCTCTGGAAATTGGACATAGTTCTACTGGAGGACCCAACTATACCACTCCTGGGCATATATCCAGAAGATGCTCCAACATGTAATAAAGACATATGCCCCACCATGTTCATAGCAGCCTTATTTATAATAGCCAGATACTAGAAACAACCCAGATGCCCCTCAACACAGGAATGGATACAGAAATTGTGGTACATCTACACAATGGAGTACTACTCAGCTATTGAAAACAATGAATTTATGAAATTCGTAGGGAAATGGATGGATCTGGAGAATATCATCCTGAGTGAGGTAACCCAATTACAAAAGAACACACATGGTATGCACTCTCTGATAAATGGTTATTAGCCCAGAAGTCCAGAATACAGGAAGAACAACCCACAAACCACAAGAAACTTAAGAAGAAGGAAGACCAAAATGTGTACATTTCATTTCTTCTTAAAAGGGGAAACAAAATACCCATGGAAGGAGTTGCAGAGAGTAACTATGGGAAGGAAGGACAAGCCAGCCTAGTATAGCTATCTCCTGAGAGGTTCTGACAGTACCTGACTAATACAGATGTAGAGGCTTACAGCCATCTATTCAACTGAGTACAGGGTTCCCAATGAAGGAGTTAGAGAAAGGATCAAAGGACCTGAAGGCTTTGCAGCCACTTAGGACGAACAACAATATGAACTAACTAGTACACTCAGAGCTCCCAGGGACTCAACTACCAACCAAGGACTATACATGCTGGGACTTTTTGTTCTGGAAGTATGTGTATAGTAGAGTACTGCAAAGTCGATCATCAACGGGAGGAGAGGCGTTGGCCCTGTGAAGGTTCTGTGCCCCAATGTAGGGGAATGCCAGGGCCCATTAGTGGGAGAGGGTCGGGTGGCAAGCATGGGGAGGGGTTAGGCAACAGGGGTTTGTTGTTATTGTTTTTGTTTGTTTGTCTGTTTCTTTTTTGGAGGGGAAACTGGGAAAGGAGAAATCATATGACATGTAAATAAAGAAAGTATCTAATTAAAAAAATGAAAAAAAAGAAGCACAAAAAAGAGAAAGACATAAATAGCACCCTCAAAGAAATACAGGAGAACACATGTAAACAGCTAGAAGCCCTTCAAGAGGAAACACAAAAATCCCTTAAAGAACTACAGGAAAACACAATCAAACAGGTAAAGCAAATGAACAAAACCACCCAGAATCTAAAAATTGAAATAGAAACAATAAAGAAATCCGAAAGAGTGACAGCCCTGGAGTTACAAAACCTAGGAAAGAAATTAGGAGTTGTAGATGCAAGCATCACCAACAGAATACAGGAGATAGAAGAGTGATTCTCAGGGGCAGAAGACACCATAGAAAACATTGATAGAACAGTCAAAGAAAATAAAAAAAGCAAAAATCTCCTAACCCAGAACATCCAGCAAATTAAGAAAATGAAACCTAAGGATAATAGGTATAGAAAAGAGTGAAGACTCCCAAGGTAATGGGCCAGTAAATATCTTCAACAAAATTATAGAAGAAAACTTCCCTAACCTAAAGAAAGAGATGCCCATGAACATACAAGTAGCCTATAGAACTCCAAATAGACTTAACCAGAAAAGAAATTCCTCCCATCACATAATAATCAAAACATCAAATGCACTAAGCAAAAAAAGAATTTTAAAAGCAGTAAGGGAAAATGTTCAAGTAACATATAAAGGCAGGCCTATCAGAATTACATCAGACTTCTCACCAGAGACTATGAAAGCTAGAAGATCCTGGGCAGATGTCATACAGACCCTACAAGAACACAAATGCCAGCCAAGGCTACTATACCCAGCAAAAGTCTCAACTACCATAGATGGAGAAAACAAGATACTCTATGACAAAACAAAATTTACACAATATCTTTTCATAAATTCAGCCCTACAAAGGACAATAGATGGAAAACATCAACATAAGGAGCAAAACTACACCCTAGAAGAAGCAAGAAAGTAATTTTTCAACAAATCCACACAAACCTAATTCCACCTCTCACAACAAAAACAATAGGAAGTAACAATTACTCTTTCTTAATAACTTAATATGAAAATTAATATTACCAACATACCCTAATCGATTGAAATCTAAAACTATGAGAAATTAGAAATTTATTAATTGTCATCCCATGGTCTCTCTAATTTGGTAATTGGAGAAATAGGTTCAATATTATACAATTCATATACATGTTCAGCTTGTTTGTTTGTGATAATGTCTTGCTGTGTACAACATAATGGTTTTGAGATCTTGCTTCTCCTATCTCAGCCTCTCTATTAGTAGTATTGTTTATTTTATGTTTTTACACGATACTATGGTTTTCAGAACAGCTTACATATTTTAAAAGTATTTATATACCCAAAATAAATATAGACAATTAAATTGGGAGGGGGTTTGTAAGAGATCAACAAAGAGTAATACTGAATGCTTTGGTTGACATTTGTAACTCTTGTATCAAGTTACCACAGTAAGAGCCAAGATTTCAAGCTCTACAAAATATAAAACAAACAAACAAAAACACTTTATATATTTATGTTCATTGAAGAAAATATTAGTAGTGATGTATTATTTTGAAATACACAGTTAATACGTTTGGAATTATTTAAAATTTATATTGAGAAAAACGTATGTATTTTCAGTATTGCCGTAGACAAGCATCTACATAAGACTGTTAAATTGATTGTTGTTTTATATCAAACAGTTTTCTAATACTCATTGTTATTGTTATAATACTTTATAAATTTTAAAGAATATGACAATAAAGATACTGTAGGTATTGAAGGAGGGTTCTCTGGGAGGAGTTGGGGTACAAAAGGAAAACAAGAATTTAATTAATTCTATTTACTTAAAATATATTTTTAAATGTTAACAAATTCAGATAAATTGAAATCATGTAACTTTTCTCATTATAATGCAATAAAACTTTAAAAACAAACAAACAAACAAAAAACAAATGTAGTCTATATCATATCATTCACAGCACAGCCAATGCCTAAACAAATCAACAGACACACTCCATTCTTCTTCATGGTTCCCTGTCTCTGTAAATGACAATACTATTCAGTCAGTTGCTCTAACTGATAACTTGGGAGTCATCCTTGACTCCTCTCTTTCCCCAGCATACTCCATTAACAAATAGACCCTGACTGTGACCCCTTCTCACCACGTTGCTGAGAGCAGCCTTCCCTGTCATTCTACTATGGACTGTTACAATAGCCTTCTCACTAGTCTCCTTGATTGTGTCCTTGTCTCTTCCATAACTATCCAGAGGAGTTCGCTTAAGAACACCAGTCTCCAGGGGTGTGGAGATGGTACAGCATGGGAAAGGACCTTCTGGTAAAAGTGACGGCCTGAGTTCAAATCCTGAGTACCATATGGAAGAAACACAAAAGTGACTTGCCTAAATTGTCCTATAGCCTTCACA
>JADRCD010193308.1:14537-30714 GCA_019843815.1 Montemys delectorum | reverse complement strand
TTCCTCCTCCTCCTCCTCCTCCTCCTCCTCCTCCTTCTCCTCCTCCTCCACCAGCACCAGCACCACCACCACCACTACCACCACCACCACCACCACCATGTTGTTCAGTAGGTACACACTAAGTAAATGAATATAGTATAAAAATTTTAAAGTATCAACAAAGTATCTGCACATGGCATTAGTCCCAGCACTCTTGAGGCAGAAGCAGGCCTGGTCTATACAATCAGTTTCAGGACACCCAGGACCACATGGAGAAACCCTGTCTGGATAACAAAATAAACCAAAAGCAAAAAAGCCAAAAGATTTATTTATTCATTCATTTTTTTGTTATTTACTTAAATAGAGCAGAGTGCTAAAGGAATGGCTCAGAAATCAAGAGTGTTTGCTTCTCTTGCACAAGACTTGAGGTCAGTTTCTAGTATTCAAAATAGGAAGCTCACAAACACCTGCAACTTCTGTTTAAGAAGATGTAATGCCCACCTCTGGTCTCTGTGGGCACTACACTCATGTGGGCAAATGTCCACTCATCACTACAAACACAAGTGATTAATAAAAAATAAAAAAAGGTAAAATAGGAAACAGTTAAGGAAGACACCCAATATTGAATTATGATCTCAACACTCATGCTAACAAATGTCCACATACAGAGAACAATATGTTCTCACACACATGTATACACACACACACACACACACACACACACACAGACACATTTACAAACACACAAGCACAAAAAGAAATTAAATTAAGTTCCACAAAAGTTCTTTTTTTTCTTTTTAAAAATTTTTTTTATTAGATGTTTTCTTTACAATATCTCCTTTCCCAGATTCCCTTCCAAAAAAAAAATAACAACAAAAAACCCCAAAACTAAAACAATCCCCTGTTCCCTCCCCCCTCCCTTGCTCACCATCCCACCACCTCCTGCTTACTGGCCCTGGCATTCCCCTACACTGGGGCATAAACCTTCTCAGGACCAAGGTCCTCTCCTCCCATTGATGACCGACTTGGCCATCCTCTGCTATACACATGCTATTGGAGCCATGAGTCCCACCATGTGTATTCTTTGGTTGGTGGTTTAGTCCCTGGGAGCTCTGAGGGTACTAGTTAGTTCATATTGTTGTTTGTCCTAAGGGGCTGCAAACCCTTTAGCTCCTTGAGTCCTTTATCTAGCTCCTTCATTGGGGACCCTGTACTCAGTCCAATGGATGACTGTGAGCCTCTACTTCTGTATTGGTTGAGTACTGTCAGAGTCTCTCCAGAGACAGGTATATCAGGCTCCTGTCATCCAGCACTTGGTGACATCCACAATAGTGTCTAGATTTGATGACTGAATATGGGAAGGATTCCCAGGTGGAACAGTCTCTGAATTGTCCTTCCTTTAGTCTCTGCTCCATAGTTAGTCTCTACAACTCCTTCCATGGGTATTTTGTTCCCCCTTTTAAGAAGGAATGAAGTATCCACACTTTGTTCTTCCTTCTTCTTGAGTTTCTTATGGTTTGTGGTTTGTACTTTGTGTATTCCGATCTTCTGGGCTAATATACACTTATCAGAGAATGTATACCATGTGCTTTGTTATGTGATTTGGTTACCTCACTCAGGATGATATTCTCCAGGTCCATCCATTTCCCCAAGAATTTCATAAATTAATTGTTTTTAATAGCTGAGTAGTACTCCATTGTGTACATGTGCCACATTTTCTGTATCCATTCCTCTGTTGAGGGGCATCTGGGTTGTTTCTAGTTTCTGGTTATTATAAATAAGGCTGCTATGAACATAGTGGAGCATGTGTCCTTATAACATGTTGGAGCATCTTCTGGGTATACGCCCAGGAGTGGTACAGCTGGGTCTTCTCTTACTACTATGTCCAATTTCCAGAGGAACAGCCAAACTGATTTCCACAGTGGTTGTACCAGCTTGCAATTCCACCAGCAATGAAGGAGTGTTCCTCTTTCTCCACAAACTCTCCAGCATCTGTTGTCACCTGAGTTTTTTATCCTAGCCATTCTCACTGGTGTGAGGTGGAATCTCAGAGTTGTTTTGATTTGCATTTCCCTGATGATTAAGGATGTTGAACATTTCTTTAGGTGTTTCTCAGCCATTCGGTATTCATCAGTTGAGAATTCTTTGTTTAGCTCTGTACCCCATTTTTAATAGGGTTATTTGGTTCTCTGGAGCCTAACTTCTTGAGTTCTTTGTATATATTAGATATTAGCTCTCTATCAGATATAAGATTGGTAAAGATCTTTTCCCAATTTGTTGGTTGCCATTTTGTCCTATTGACAGTGTCTTTTTCCTTACAGAAGCTTTGCAATTTTATGAGGTATCATTTGTCAATTCTTGATCTTAAAGCATAAGCTATTGGTGTTCTGTTCAGGAAATTTTCCCCTGTGTCTATGTGCTTGAGGCTCTTCCCCACTTTCTTTTCTATTAGTTTAAGTGTATCTGGTTTTATATGGAGGTCCTTGATCCACTTAGACCTGAGCTTTGTACAAGGAGATAAGAATGGATCAGTTTACCTTCTTCTACATGCTAACCGCCAGTTGAGCCAGCACCATTTGTTGAAAATGTCTTTATTCCACTGGATGGTTTTAGCTCCTTTGTCAAAAATCAGGGGGCCATAGGTTTTTGGATTCATTTCTGGGTCTTCAATTCTATTCCATTGATCTACCTGCCTGTCACTGTAACAATACCAAACAGTTTTTTTTTTGTTTTGTTTTTTTATCACAATTGCTTTGTAGTACAGCTTAAGGTTGGTGATAGTGATTCCACCACAGGCTCTTTTATTGTTGAGAATAGTTTTGGCTATCCTGGGTTTTTTGTTATTCCAGATGAATTTGCAAATTGCTCTTCCCAAGTCTTTGAAGAATTGATTTGTAATTTTGATGGGGATTGCATTGAATGTGTAGATTGCTTTCGGTAAGATGGCCATTTTTACTATATTAATCCTGCCAATCCACGAGATCTTCTGAGATCTTCTTCAATTTCCTTCTTCAGAGACTTGGAGTTTTTGTCAAACAGATCTTTTACTTGCCTAGTTAGAGTCACACCAAGATATTTTATATTATTTGTGACTATTGTGAAGGGTGTTGTTTCCCTAATTTTTTTCTCTGCCTGTTTATCCTTTGTGTAGAGGAAGGTCACTGGTTTGCTTGAGTTAATTTTATATCCAGCTATTTTGCTGAAGTTGTTTATCAGGTTTAAGAGCTCTGGTGCAATTTTTGGGGTCACTTAAGTATACTATCATATCATCAGCAAATACTGATAATTTGACTTCTTCCTTTCTAATTCATATCCCTTTGATCTCCTTTTGTTATCTAATTGCTCTGGCTAGGACTTCAAGTACAATACTGAATAGGTAGGGAGAGAGTGGGTAGCCTTGTCTAGTCCCTGATTTTAATGGGGTTGCTTCAAGTTTCTCTCCATTTAGTTTGATGTTGGCTACTGGTTTTGTGTATACTGCATTTACTATGTTTAAGTATGGGCCTTGAATTCCTGATCTTTCCATGACTTTTATCATGAAGGGATGCTCGATTTTGTCAAATGCTTTCTCAGCATCTAATGAGATGATCATATATTTTTTCTTTGAGTTTGTTTATGTAGTGAATTAGGTTGATGGATTTCCATATATTGAACCATCCCTGCATCCCAGGGATGAAGCCTACTTGATCATGGTGTATGATTGCTTTGATGTGTTCTTTGATTCGGTTTGCAAGAATTTTATTGAATATTTTTGCATCGCTATTCATAAGGGAAATTGGTCTGAAGTATTCTTTCTTTGTTAGGTCTTTGTGTGGTTTAGGTATAAGAGTAATTGTGGCTTCATAGAATGAATTGGGTAGAGTGCCTTCAGTTTCTATTTTGTGGAATAGTTTGAGGAGTATTGGTATTAGGTCTTCTTTGAAGGTCTGATAAAACTCTGCACTAAACCCATCTCGTCCTGGGCTTTTTTTCGGTTGGGAGACTATTAATGACTGTTTCTATTTCATTAGCAGATATGGGACTGTTTAGATCATTGATCTGATCTTGATTTAACTTTGGTACCTGGGATCTGTCTAGAAAATTGTCCATTTCATCCAGGTTTTCCACTTCTGTTGAGTATAGGCTTTTGAAGTGGGATCTCATGATTTTTTGGACTTCCTCAGTGTCTGTTGTTATGTCTCCCTTTTCATTTCTGATCCTGTTAATTAGAATAATGCCTCTGTGCCTTCTAGTTAGTCTGGCTGAGGGTTTATCTATTTTGTTGATTTTCTCAAAGAACCAGCTCCTGGTTTGGTTGATTCTTTGTATAGCTCTTTTTGTTTCTATTTGGTTGATTTTTCAGCCCTGAGTTTGATTATTTCATTCCTTTGACTCTTCTTGAGTGAATTTTCTTCTTTTTGTTCTAGAGCTTTCCGACGTGCTGATAAATTGCTGGTATATGCTCTTTCCAGTTTCTTTTTGGAGGCACTTAAAGCTACGAGTTTTCCTCTTAGGACTGCTTTCATTGTGTCCCATAAGTTTGTGGCTTTATTTTCATTTAACTCTCAAAAGTCTTTAATTTCTTTCTTTATTTCTTCCTTGACCAAGTTATCATTGAGTAGTGTGTTGTTAAGCTTCCACGTGTGTGTGGGCATTCTATTGTTTATGTTGTTATTGAGGAGCAGCTTTAGTCCATGGTGATCTGTTAGGATGCAAGGAATTATTTCAATCTTCTTGTATCTGTTGAGGCCTGATTTGTAACCGATTATATGGTCAGTTTTGGAGAAGGTACCATGAGGTGCTGAGAAGAAGGTATAGCCTTTTGTTTTAGGATAAAAAGTTCTATAGATATCTGTTAAATCCATCTGTTTCATAACTTCTGTTAGTCTCACTGTGTCCTGGTTTAGTTTCTGTTTCCATGATCTGTCCATTGCAGAGAGTGACGTGTTGAAATCTCCCACTATTATTGTGTGCAGTGCAATTTGTGCTTTGAGCTTTAGTAAAGTTTCTGGTATGAATGCAGGTGCCCTTGCGTTTGGAGCATAGAGGTTCAGAATTGAAAGTTCCTCTTGGTAGACCATAGCTTTGATGAATATGAAGTGTCCCTCCTTATCTTTTTCGATCAGTTTAGGGTGTAAGTCGATTTTATTTGATATTAGAATGGCTACTCCAGCTTTTTTCTTGGAACCATTGGCTTGGAGAATTGTTTTCCATCCTTTTATTCTGATGTAGTGTCTGTCTTTGTCACTGAGGTGGGTTTCCTGTATGCAACAAAATGTTGGGTCCTGTTTACGTACCCAGTCTGATAGTCTATGTCTTTTTATTGGGGAATTGAATCCATTGATAGTAATAGATATGAAGGAAAGGTAATTGTTGCTTCCTGTTATTTTTGTTGTTAGAGTTTGAAATCTGTTCATGTGGCTATCTTCTTTTAATTTTGTTGGAAGATTACATTTTTGCTTTTTCAGGGATGTAGTTCCCCTCCTTGTTTTGGAGTTTTCCATTTATTACCCTTTGAAGGGCTGGATTTGTAGAAATATATTGTGTAAATTTTGTTTTTCATGGAATACTTTGATTATCTGTGGTAATTGAGAGTTTTGCTGGGTATAGTAGCCTGAGCTGGCATTTGTGTTCTCTTAAGGTCTGTATGACATCTGCCCAGGATCTTTTGGCTTTCATAGTCTATGGTGAGAAGTCTGGTGTAATTCTGATAGGCCTGCCTTTATATGTTACTTGACCTTTTCCCTCACTGCTTTTAATATTCTTTCTTTGTTTTGTGTATTTGGTGTTTTGACTATTGTGTGGTGGGAGGAATTTCTTTTCTCATCCAGTCTATTTGGAGTTCTATGGGCTTGTTGTATGTTCATGGGCATCTCTTTCTTTAGGTTAGGGAAGTTTTCTTCTATAATTTTGTTGAAGATATTTACTGGCTTTTTAAGTTGGAGGTCTTCATTCTCTTCTATACCTATTATCCTTACACTTGGTCTTCTCATTGTGTCCTGAATATCCTGGATGTTTTGGGTTAGGAGCTTTTTGCATTTTGTGTTTTCTTTGACTATTGTGTCAATGTTTTCTATGGTATCTTCTGCCCTTGAGATTCTCTCTTCTATCTCTTGTATTCTGTTGGTGATGCTGGCATCTATGGTTCCTGACTTGTTTCCTAGGATTTCTCTCTTGAGAGTTGTCTCTCTTTGTGATTTCTTAACTGTTTTTACTTCCATTTTTAGGTCCTGGATCTTTTTGTGCAGTTCCTTCACCTGTTTGTTTGTGCTTTCCTGTAATTCTTTAAGGGATTTTTGTGTTTCCTCTTTAAGGACTTCTACTTGTTTACTTGTGTTCTCCTGTAATTCTTTAAGGTATTTTTGTGTTTCCTCTTTAAGGGCTTGTACCTCTTTACCTGTGTTCTCCTATATTTCTTTAATGGAGTTATCAATGTCCTTTTTAAATTTCTCTATCACTATCATAAGATATGATTTTAGATCCAAATCTTGCTTTTCTGGTATTTTGGGATATCCAGCACTTGCTGTGGTTGGAGTACTAGGTTCTGATGAAACCAAGTAGTCTTGGTTTCTTTTGGTAAGTTTTTTGCGTTTGCCTTTCGCCATCTCTTGATCTCTGGTGTTAGATGTTCTTGCTGTCTCTGGCTGGAGCTTGTTCCTCCTGTGGGTCTATAAGCCTGTGTTAGCACTTTTAGAAGATCAGCTCTCCTCAAGTAAGACCTATGTGCAGGGGGTTGTGGATCAGTAGTCCCTCCTGAGTCCCGGGGTCAGAACAAACCCTGTAGACAGGCTCTCCACTAGTAGGGATGGGTCAGAGAGGGTTGTGGATCTGCAGTACCTCCTCCTAGGTGTAAAGGGAAGTAGAAAGGATCCTACACTGGCTGCCCTGTCACCACTAAGGCCTGTGCCTCCTGGCTGGTCCTGCCTCAGAAGGTTACCAGAGAGAAAATGGAGATCTCACCTGAGTCTCTGGGTTGGAGCTCTCCCCAAAGGCAAGCTCTCTGCTTGTGGGGAAGGGGCAGAGACTGTTGTGGATCTATAGTACTTCCTCCTAGGTGAAGCTGGAGGTAGAAAGGATCCTATACCAGCTGCCCTGCCACTTCTGAGGGTTGTGCCTCCTGGCTGGTCCTGCCTTAGAAGGTCACCTGAAAGAAAATAGAGATCTCACCTGAGTCTCTGTGTTGGAGCACTCCCTAGTGGCAAGCTCTCTGCTTGTGGGGAAGGGGCAGAGACGGTTGTGGATCTGTAGTACCTCCTCCTAGATGAAGCCAGAGGTAAAAAGGATCCTGTGCCAGCTGCCGTGCCAGCTGCCCTGCCGCTTCTGAGGCTTGTGCCTCCTGGCTGGTCCTGCTTCCTCCTAGGTGAAGATGGAGGTAGAAAGGCCCTTTTTTTAAAAAAAAAAAGATTTATTTTTATTTATCTTATGTGTATGAGTACACTGTAGCTGCGCAGATGGCTGTGAGCCGTCATGTGTGTGGCTGCTGGGAATTGAACTCAGGACTTCTGCCGGCCCCACTCTTTCCGGCCCAAATCACTCCCTCTGGCCTAATTCATTTTAGCTGTCTTCAGACGCACCAGAAGAGGGCGTCAGATCTCATTATGCGTGGTTGTGAGCCACCATGTGGTTGCTGGGATCCAAACTCAGGACCTTTGGAAGAGCAGTCAGTGCTCTTACCTGCTGAGCCATCTCGCCAGCCCCAAGGATAAGTTCTTTATGTGATATGGGAGGATCTCCCATCAATTACAGTCAATTTATTTGAATACATGAAACATCAATTCCATGAAAGTGTTGAAATAAAGTAGAAGCATACTTACGCTACCTGGAGTACTTTAGGGTCATGAACAGGAATGTACCCATGCCACAACTTAGGCTTCTTAGTGAGAATCTTATACACATGTGAGCTGGCATACAAGAAGAGCTTGTTTTCCACATCCTAAAAATCAAGTAGTGAGAAATCAAAGGGTGGGACTGTTAGTAACAGGATCTTTTCTCAGAGGCTTACTGATTTAAGTTATGTTCTGGTTTAAATGAGAATGTCTCCCTAGATTCAGGTATTTAAAAATGTGCTCCCCAGTTGGGGTGCAGTTTGATGATATTAGGGGAGGTCCAGATGTGCTGGAAGAGTGTATCACTGAGGTGGGCTTTAAGGACTCACAGCCTTGTCTCACTTCCAGTTTCCTCTTCTGCTACATGTTTGCAGTTGAAGCTGTGCTCTCTCACCTTCCTTTTCCTGCTGCCCCACCTTTCTGCCATGATGAAGTTCTAGAACTTTGAAACCATGAGTCCATATAAACTATACATAAGTTGCTTCTCACAATGCTGTTTTTATCAAATCAACACAAAAGTAACTCATTTAGGCTAATCCCATCATATGTTCATTAGAATTCATAAGCATGATGGCACATGCATGCTATCCCAACACTCAAGAGTCTAGGGCAGCAAGATCAAGTACCAGGTCAGCCTGGACATATGGAAAATCCTACATGTAAATATGACATACAATAAGCCGATATGGATGTGGTTTGTAAATGGAAGCATTTATATAGCACTCTATCCAACCCCACAGTAAAGCCCTGAGGGAACAAGCTGGCACCTTACCTCTATGACGCCCTTATCAATCTCTATAAGCAGTATAGAAACTCCAGGTTTTTTCATTTGATACATTCTTTCAATGTCATCCATATCTAATATTTCTCCTAGGCAGCAAAAGCAATTATGGAAAAATCATGAATTAAAATGTTACTTTTAAAACATGTATTTAATATTTTATTTTGTATGTATGGGTGTAGCTATTCAGTGGCTATCTTGTGGGTTCTTTCTTCTTCTAGCCTTTATTCCCCCATTTTAATCCCCTAACAATAGATATGGGGGGGATATAGAAGGGAAATTGGGTGAATTGCTGCTGATTTTGGGGTGGTAAGTTCCTTAGAGGCAGTTTGATCTTTACCATCAGGATATATAATTTCTTCTTGTTGCTCTTTCTTCTTTGCACATCAACATGACCAACAGCAACTAACAACCCACCTTGTCTGCCAGAGCCCCCGAATTTATATACCCTGCGAAAAGTCCCCAGAATCCAAAATGTCATACAAATGCAGAAACTGTCTGCAGCTTGTAAATTACTCCCCTACTAGAGGAGGAGTCAGTCCATGGTCGTATGCTGTGAACAACCTGAAGCAGCACTATATCCCGCACGTGGGATTCTAATGAAAACATAAAACATCTGTGTTTTTTCAAAGAAACAAAAAATTCTTATTACATATTTGTGTTTTTCCTACATGTATGTCTCTGCATCACTTGTATGCAGTAACCATAGAGGCCAGAAGAGGATCTCAGGTCTTCTGGAAATGGAATTATAAACAGTTGGAAGCTGCCAGGTGATTGTAGACAACTGAATCCAGGTATTCTCTTGACCACTGAGCTATCGACCCAGCTCTGACAATAGCAATTTCTAAAAATCAATATTGCAGGACAGTATGGTAGAAAGAGATTTTAATTTGGTATTTACACATTGTAGACAATATTAAAAGATATTGATTCTTGCAATTAAACCACTGTTTCTATGGGAATATAAACATTATAGCCACAATAAAAAATCTGAAGTTCATAACATACAGAGCCCTGGAGTCAGAACAGAGTGTCAGGGGCAGCAATTGCTATTCCTGATAGCACAGCATGTACAATGCAAAGTGCAGGTATTTGGTGTTCAGAACCAAGGCTCCAGCACAATGTGAGATGCACATACTTCAGGACAACTCTATTTTCTTCACTCTTGATTTGAGTCAATGTTTGTCCATTGTTTGTTCAGAATGCTGTTGGTATGTTTGTCTCAGGCTCCACATTTAGTTCCACAACTCCCATGGGTTCTCAACCCACATTATAGGAATCTAGATGATGAGGCCAGCCTCCAGGATAAACAATATTTGTAAAATATGTACTTGAGTTCAATGTCCATAATTTAAGAAAAAATTCTATTAATTTAGCAAATCAAATAGTATAATTAAGACATGGTGTATGTGTGTGTGTGTGTGTGTGTGTGTGTGTGTGTGTGTGCATGAACATATGTGAGTGCATGTATGCATGCTTGGAAGACTGAAGAAATGTTTAAGTGATCAGATCATGACAGAATGAGCTACCATTCTTATAATCAACTGGAGCTTACAGATCCTACATTCCTAGTATCCAGTTTCATAGAGAACAAATCCAGTTACATGAGTCAGTGCTTAATAAGTCATGAGCTGCCCCTCTCTGCTCAACTCAGTTCATGAAAAAATGAAGCAAGGCCAGGTAACTTCTCTTAACTATGGTACAAATGTACCGCTCCTGTTGGGATACACTCCTCTATCTCTAAGAAACAGCATGTTGTGTTTCTGTCCACAATGTCTATTCTTCATTAAAATGTTTATGCCAGTTTTAGTGTGGTGAATTCTTGTACCTCCACACCAGGATGTGGACATTCACAGAACAACTATACTTTGTGGGCCACAGCATCTCTCACATCCTCTGTGAGCCTAACCCTAGTGACCCTGGGGTCTGAAGCATCCTCATAAGAGCTGTCCATATTCCCTGATTCTAATTCCTCTTGATGGTTTTCTTTAACTCACTCTTAAAAAGATCATCCCCAAAGTGCTTTTGTCAACACTCATATACATGGCTAAATCCGATACTCAGTTTCAAGTCTGCTCATGACAGATCTATCTGTGTAAGGTGGAAAGACCCGCTGTCTTTTGTTTTGTTGTTTGTGGTGGTGGTGTATATTGTTGTTTGTTTGTTTGGTAGGTTTGGAGGTGGGTTATCACTCAAGACTGTGCAGGAATTCACTATAGTCTCTCTAGTGACTAGATAATCCACCCTAGCCTTCAACTAGCAGCCACGCTCAAGGAACTACCTTCCTCAGCCTCCCCAGCCCTGAGGCTGCAGGTGTTAGAGATAAGTCTTGGCCTGATTCCTTCTTTAGGGAACACTTTCTTCAGTGGTTTCCAGGATACTGAACTCTCCTGACCTTTCTCTATCCCTAAGCTTGCATCCACACATCTCTCTCGGGCTGTTCCTGGTTATTCAATCCAGAAGATGAGTTGTCACTACTCCTTGCGTATTTACTTCCTGGCTGACCTTACCCCATGTCAACTTTAGCAAGAGGCCAGTGGCTCAGAACTAAAATCCTTACCTGTGAAAACACCACTGTATTACCTCCCAGTTGTATGAAAACAATATCAGATCTGCAGAATGCAAACCTGCATGTGCTCATATGCTTGTGATCCCACCCCTCCAGAGGTGGGATGCTGTGATCCTGAGTTAAAGTCAGCATTGACTCCACACTGAGCATTGTAAACAGTGTGTAAACTTGAAAAGTAGAAGAAAAAGCGAGAGTTCAGGATTACCTTTGGAAACCTGGACTCGTGGCTCCCGTAATGCCAACACTCAGAAGCTGAAGACAAAGGGATCACTGGGGATTTGGGGCTAGCCTGCATTACATAGTGAGCACCAACACTGCCTTGACTACACAGTGAGAGAGACCCTGTCTTAAAATGAAATAACAAAGGAAGAAAAATAAAATAGAAAAAGGAAGAAAAGTTCCTCTGTGGCTATATATTAACATAAAGGACAACCTGGGCTACATTAGACACTATCTCGAAAACAAATTAATCAAGCATAGTACATGTGACTGTAATCCCAGTCCTTAGCAAGTAGAGGCAAAAGGATCAGGAGTTTAGGGGAATCCATGGCTACATGGAAAATTCTAGGTTACCATTGGCTATATGGTACTAAAGAAGGCATTAGTAAAGGTTGCCATGGTACTACTATGGAAATAGATACCTGCTGCCAAGCATAATGACCTGAGTTTGATCACTACAACACATATAGGAAAAGAAAAAAACATGTATCCCAAATATTGTCCTCTGAGATATACATGTGCTAGCCTACACACACACACACACACACACACACACACACACACACACACGTGCACATGCACACACACATTTAAAAGCCCAAACTAACAAAACCAATAACCAAACAACAATAAAGATCCTTAATTTAAGTAGAGCCAAAAACTGAATCAAATTTTAGTTTGTTTGTGATAGGGTCTGGCTGTGCCTATTAGCTTGGCTTAGAATTCATGATCCTTCTGCTTCTGCCTCTCTAGTGATGGGAAGACTAGTTTGTGACACTTTATTTGGTGTAAAACAATAATCTCTTCTACCTCTCTTCCTCAACCACTATCTCTCTCTCTCCCTGTCTGTATCCTTCTCCCTTTCTGTGTTTGTCTCTCCATGCCTTTGTCTCTTCTCTCTCTCCCACTTTTTTCTCTCATGCGCACGCACACACACACACACACACACACACACACACACACACACACTCACATACCCACACATACCAAGAATACCTCAGATATGTTCACCCTGGAAACTATACCATATGATACAACAAATTCACTTTTTAATTGTTGAAGCCAAAAGCTATGATGTCATCTCTGCTGCCTACATCTCTCAGGGCATATCTTAGTCCCTTGATGCCACCCTCAAATATGTCGAAGTTCTATCACTTTAGTTCCTCACACTTCATATTATCACATAGTTGTGACTATACAGTAGATCTGAGTCACAGGCATCTCTGGGGTTTAAGTCTGCAGTGTCCCCTTGTAGCATCTGTGACATCTACAATCTATTCTCAACACAGCAAAAAAAAAAGTCATTAGCAGGACAAGAAAGTCTGTATCTCATGTCTTTAATGATAAACCCTGATCCCATAGGGTCTCTTTTCTCTTCCTACAGTCCATGGAATGTCCCTGGCCCTGATCTCTTTTAACTTTATCATAGGCGAATGATACAACTAACTAGCTACAGGATAAAGTCAGAAAGTCTCAGGACAAACAGGCCACTGTCTTGAATCTTGCACAAGGTATCTTTTAAGAAGATTTTCCACAGCCCTTCCCTCAACTCTTCCACAACTCTTCCAGAGATTGGTCTTGTTTGCTTGTGGGTCACTCAGGAGGTGGGGGGACTTAAATCAAGAGGTAAAGTAAATTAATTAATTAATGGGAAGTAAACATTTATTCAAGAAAATTAATATTCACAGGTAATTGTTTAGTTCCTTGAAGAATTTGAGAAAAGAGATCTGTTGCTGTCTCTGTGACAGGCAGACTAAATTCCCTGTAATCTCTGTGCTCTGTCCCTCATTCCCTTTCTCTCTAATGATAACTTCTCCCCAGAGTTCCCAGACACAGCTTTTGTTTCAGGGAACAAGAGAAGGGACTGCATGACCATCTAGTGTCACAAACAGAAAGGTATTTTTATCTCATTTTTTATTTTAATTAAATATTTATTATTATTTATGGGTCTCCTCCATGTAGTTCTGGCTGACCCGAAACTAGCCATGCAAATCACACAGGCCTTGAACTTGCAGATATCCTCCTACCTGTGCCTCCTGAATGCTGGTGAATTACTTTGCTAATCAGCTCTCTACAGGTTCTAACTACCCAAATGGGCTTAGAACAGTTCTTTATAAATGTAAATATGCATATTCTGCTACCCATCTCCTCACAAGTTCCTAGTCCAATTCTAAGTCCTTACACTAGTCTTAAAGTCTCCAACAGATGTGTCCATCTGTTTCCCTTGTTCCCTCTGCTGCTGTTACACTGATCTGGACACTTATATACCACCACACATCCATATGGAATTTTTCCCCCATCCAGTTCATGGGATCACTCTCCTGGTACATCCTATCTCAACCTTGCTCTCTACAAATACAAGCTCACATCTCAGGCTCTGTCCTCTCCAGGTGGTATGTTTGTCTCCACTGCACCCACAGCTGTTTGACTTTTTCTTCATTTCCACATAGTATGTTTCTCTACTGGAAAGCATATTCCAGAAGGGGGAAAATTCAGTCTGCTTCATTCTTGGATGTAGCAGATGCTGTCAAATAATGATATGAAAGACATGCAGGTTCCTGGTAGATCTCTAGTCACATGTGAAGGAATGAAAGCCCGAGTGTGCTGGCCACCTCTGCAGGGACAAGCTGGTCTGAATGTGAAATGCTCCAGGCTAATGCCACAGATGCTAGGATTTTAACAAAGACAGGATGAATCTCAGCAGTGCACAGTTCTTGAGTGCTCATGCAAAGTCACCTGGCAACTTTCCCTTCAGTGCAGAGAAATCTACACGTCTTAAATTCTGGCTCTTTTAGCTCTAGATTTGCAGATGTAAACCTAGGCAGGAAAGGTGGAGGATTCCTTGCCATGTCTCCATCTACTCCTCACTCACCTTTCTGACACAAGAACACAAAAGTTCATTGCCATGATTCTGACTGTATATCCAGATGACCAAGTGACCTAGCATCACAACACTAGGACAGAAGACAGACACACAGGAGCCACAGGGAGTGAGGTAACACCATCTTAGCTCAGTGATACTAACAAGTGCTTCCACCCCTTGCTGGCAATAAGGATGCCTTGCAGGGACAAATGGTGACCATGCCTCTGATGGATACCCATCTACTCTTAACTTACAAAACAAGAGCACAAAGGGTAGTTGCCATAGTTTTGATTGTAGATCCTGATGGTCTAGTGACCTGGTATCACAACACCAGGAGAGAAGACAGAAAGGCAGGAGATACAAGGGGGTAGGTAACACCATTTTAGCTCAGTGATACCAACAAGAGCTTGATCAGGGTGCCTTCATCACTTTAAAGGTCAGAAGATGGCTTCCTGCTGGATACCTGACTGGAAACCTTGAGTGACCTTTTAGGAGAGGGCAATTATGAGGTAAAATCTAGGGAGGGAGAAAAGGAGAGGGGAATGGAGAGAAAAGATAAAGCTAAGTGGATTAACACGGTAGAGGGCACTTGGAGGAACAAGCCCAAGTGTTTGGAGAGTTGTCCATGCCAGGAACCAGCAATCTGGATAAACAAACTGTCCACAATCCTCAAAGCATATGGCTGATAGAGGGAAGCTTAATAGGTAAAAGGGGAGAATCAGAGACAAAATGGAACTAACTTAGGGTATAGCTCAGGTAGGATCCAAAGATTGGTCCTGGATTTACTGCTGGTGCACATGCTCCAAAGATTGCAAAAGGGTCCCCTGCTCCAAGAGCCTGTCCCAAGATTGAGTACCACATTAGGAAATCATGTGGAAAAAGGAAGTTAGGAGACTGGACTCAAAGTGCAGGTGAGTTTATTTCAGAGAACTTGAGAAGAGCTCACACTAAATAGGCATGCATCTCTTACAGACTAGGAGCCTTTCCAAAGCTAGGAGGACAGAGGAAGGGAGGGGCAGGAGACTAAGCAGTTCTTTGAAGACAGGTAGATTGTATCTCCAGAGTTCAAAATGTGATGCAGAGCACTGCTGTGTTCACAGTTTTTCCAAATGCTATGGGATTGCCTTGAGATCATTCACTGGAGTTTCAGATAGCTTAGTAAGTCTTTTCACAGTTCTGCAAGAACAGTAAACATCTCTTATCTACCAAGCCATCTTTCTATCTCCTCTCCTCTCCAATGTCTAACCTCCCAACACACACACACACACACACACACACACACACTCTCTCTCTCTCTCTCTCTCTCTCTCTCTTTCTCTCTCTCTCTCTCTCACTATGTAGTCTTGGTTGTCCTGGAATTCTCTATATATCCCAGGCTACTCACAAAATTGGAGATCTGCATGTCCCTGCTCAACAAATCGTGAGATGAGAGGCACGTGTCACTACATTGAGCCTCACTAGCCACTTTTGTACCCATTTTGATCAAACTCTTGCATCAAAGTCTCAAGTAAATAGTATATTTCCAAACCAAGTTGGATTCCTGGTTTAGTATTTGAGGGACCATTTCTACATATCCCAGGCTTGCCTGAAAATCACTTTTGTAGCTAAGGTTGATCTTGAACTTCAGTTCCTACTGACTCCATCTACTGAATTCTGGTATCATGACACTTGCCACCACACCATCTTTATTAATTAGGAGAGGTAGGAAAGATTATGGCTGAGTCAGTGAAGTGCTTTCATGCAAGCACAACAAACTGAGCAGTGGAATGCATGTTTCCTTTTCTAAAAAAGCAACATATACAGTCATAGCAGTGATCTGGTAAAATTGGCACAGGGAAGTAGATAGAGGAGAATCTCTGGGGCTTGTCAATCAGTTAGTCTAGCTCAATTGTGAACTCCAGATTCATGGAGAGACATCATCATCATCATCATCATCATCATCATCATCATCATCATCATCA
>JADRCD010193306.1:0-16910 GCA_019843815.1 Montemys delectorum | reverse complement strand
TTTTTTTTCCCAAAGCACAAGATCAATTAATTTAGAGCAATCAAAGAGGCTGTATAAATTGTGTTCTCCATGGCTCATGGCTGCAACACCCCACACTCGCTCATATGCTGCTTCTTTCCCATTTTTCTATTACCTGTGTGCAGTGCAGTCTCCTAATTCATTTATGCACTCAACAAACACTCATGGACATCCTACTGAAGGCAGGTCCTATGTTTGGAATAGACCCGGGACTGGTATGGCTTGGAAATTGACTATTCAGGGGGCTCTTGTTCCGAGAAATAGTACAGAGTGGCTCCTAAACTGATACGCGAGCTACACATTAGTGATTCTGGGACACAACCGGCTGAAAGAGGAAGAATTCTGTACGATCTCCTTCTGGCAGCCATGTTCAACAAGTTCCCTGGGTAAGGAATCTGGACAAGACGGCTACCGGAAGGTAATACAGATAAAACCTGTGCTTGGCTTGCCTGTGATATCTCTGCCAGGGATAGATGCCTTAGGGTTAAGTCTGCATCCCTTCCCCCGCTCACCTCTCATTACTGTTTCCAGTTTCCACCGGGCCTCTTCCCTATTCTGATGAATCCATTACTTCTTGCATTAACCCTGGCTAACATGGCATATCGTCTCCAGACCTGGCCTGTTTATTTCTTTTGTTTGTCTCCTTCATCCTCCCTCCTTCCCTTCCTCTCTCTTCCTCTCTCCTCTCTCTTCAACAAAACAGGTCTTCATTACTGTTTAATTATCCTTATTTGTCTTCTTAAAAGGCCAGTTTTAAAAAGTAGTTCAGAAGCTCAGCTATTTCGCCATCAATAGCTCCGTCATTTGCACATAATCGTTAAGCTTATCTCCCTATTTGTTAATGCCAGGCCGCCTTTATTTCTGCTGTCCCTTCCTTTCTCTTCTTTATTATGTTTGTATTATTACCCTCTGCTCCACTGATTGCCATAAATACTTCCTGGCTGTAACTGTGGAACCTTTCTGATGATGCATGCCTTCCTCGGAGAGTTGTACAGACAGACTTCGGATTCTTCTCCCCCATCTCCTTCCCTCCCTCCCCCGCTGTCTCTATCTTTCTTTCCTTGTATTATTGCACAGCTGTTATCATTCCTTAGACAGTATCTGCTTTTCCCAAAGACGTCTGGCCTTTGTAGTGAAGCCTCTGCCCCAACTTCTAAGGTGTGCACCATAGAGCCCCTGCGCGCAAACACGCTGCTTCCCCATAGGGGCAGAGGCCCACCTTCTCAACCGGCACAAAGTCCACTGAGGAGAAATGGCTGAGACTCGTGAGTTTCCTACCTCAGAGTAACACCCTTGGGCTCTTCCAATAATGGCTCCTCCCTCAAATACACCGCCATCCTGTCAACAGCTTCCCACGGGCCAAATATGCCTCAAAGCCAGGGAGCTGAGGAAAGTGGTAAATACTGCCTTCTCAAGGTGACACATTAATGACTGTACTTAGGAGCAGCGGGCTACCTCTCCTTAGACCCTGGTCCTATGCTGGCTGAATTTGCCCCTATCATTTGGGATACTGGATGAATCCCTGTCTGAAACACACAGAAATGTTCTTAAATAAGGAGTTATTACAGGGAAAAGATTCATTTTAGACAGTGTAGTGAGAACGAAGAAGAGACCTCATTACTATATTAGTAAAATAATAATATTTTGTGAGCGTCACACCCATCTTTTCAGTTTAAAGCTGCTTTTTAAGACCAGGATAGGAGACTTCCAATTATTGTGTAAATGTTATTTTTATGTCAGCTTAGCAAATAAGCCCATTTTTTTCTCTCCAAACTGCCAATGCGTAAAAGGTACCAATATACTGCATTCTACAAAATTCGTACCAGATAAAGCAAGCTCAATCTTTTAGTCCCACATCCTAAATCTCAGCAAAGGATACTTAGCTAACTCAAGATTGTTTGCTTAGCAGCTTAAGATGAAGGACCACACGAAGCTGAATTTCCCCTCCTCTGCTTGAGTATGAATTTCTCATAGGGTCTCCACAGTCTCACCTGGGAGTGGGCGCAGCCTTCTGCTGTGTGAGGAAACCAGAGAGGCAAAGGAAAGTGTGGCTTGACATGACTTTCTCTTTGCCCATCCTAATATCCCCAACCTTCATTTTCCCAGTTACTTTTGTCTTCGGGTCTAACACAGACCCTTCCCATCCCTCTGCACCCTGCCACTTTAATTATAATTATTTTTACATTTTGAAGAGTACAGGAGTCACACGGCAGTACTTTAAGGCGTCTTCTAGACGATTGGGGATTAAACAACTCGAAAATCACAATGCTAATTGATAAACGATGATGCACGTGGCTTTGGACAACAAACACCAGCTCTTGGAAGGGGACTGCCCCACACTGTCCAACTGACTGGGGGAGGCCTGTCCCCTTGGGGTGGAGACTAACGCCACGGGAAGCCAAAACCAGCTTTTATTAGCGAGACAGAAGAAAATGGGGCCAGGCTCAGAATAGCTACTCCAAAGCAGTCATTCTTAGCCCACCTACCTCCTCCTAAGCTTCCCTTCCCCTCAGGCATTTTTACCCATTTTGCCCTGTCTCCTGAAAAGGACGATGCCTTTACCTCATCTCAGGCCCTGAGCTGTTCTCCATCTCCCTGGGCATTTACCACTCCTCCCTCTGGGCTCTCTACCCTCGTCTCCTAGCCTAGCGAGATCCAAATGCAGGCTTCCAACTGCTGCCAGCAAAGTGCTTGAGGGGGAGCTGTGGGCTTACCCCCTGCCACTGGGCCAGCCTCATCTCGGAGGAGACATTTTAAACCCCAGGGATGCTAAAAATCATCATCATTATTACCTCCCTAGGCACGGCGGTGTCAGCGGAGATGGAGGCTGGGAAACTGTAAAATTACACAGGTTGGTAATGCTGCTTCGGCGTTAAGATCATCTGAACGTCCATGATCTCGGCAGTACCAGAAAAGATGGACCGGACAAGCAAGCAACTGCAGGGTGTTCTCATCCTGGGTCCCCGCTGCAGATTAGCAGGTGAAAAATACCTTCAAAATGGCCACTGGTTAGGATGACAAGAGGCGAAAACCAAAAGGCAGAATTTCAAGCTTAAGTAGATTAACAAAAGGAAAGCTGCTCCGGGATTTTTCTAATGCGTGCTCATCCCGTGATTTAAATATTTATTCTTCACACACAGCCAATATGTCCACACGGAGTCAGATGAACGCTGGACCCGGGGCTCTCCTTCGAGGGGCGACGCAGAGATTTTTTTGTGTATAATATTATTAGAGAAAGGGTAAATATTTAAAAAGAGACCAGTAATTTTTCCTTATGGACTACCATAAGTTCTCTAAATACTCTGAGGAAGACCGTGCCGCGTCCTTACAGGACAGCCGGCAAGCCTCGGGAGCCTGGCGAGAGTTTCCCCCTGCAGTTTTGTTGTGTTCAGTTTTGACTCAAATCTGCAATCCATCAGCGAAGGCTTTGCCATGTTGCTTATTCGAAGATTTTCAGTGAGTGACATTTGTTGAAGTGGGATTTAATTTAAACTTTATAGCAGGCCCGTGGTGACAGGGAAGCCTCCCTCTCTATCAGGGTCGCCATAACATTTTGGGGAAAGGGCTGCAGTACCCGAGTCACATACTGCCTCCGTCTACCAAGGGGCCGCTGAAGCGCGTTTTCAGTTTTGTTTTTCGTGGAGATTTTTCCTTATCTCTAGACCGGGTGTGATCTCTCCATTTTAAGAAGGTGCTCAAATTTGCTTCTGATTCTCTTTTCCAGACTTGCTTTAATCACTCTTTTTGATCTTGGCTCGGGGAAACTGTCACTGGACGAACTGTATAATCTCTGCCTACCTTGGCCATCTGGTTGGTCACGCATCTTAAAATAACAAGCACTAAATAAGTAAAAAGCATCAGAAGGAAATAATGAGACTTTGGGCCCTATCTGTAGCTAACTGCCTTCTCCTATTCCTGGACCAAAAGGACTCCTCCAGACACAGTCCTCGCGGACTTACACAGGTGGTTCTAGAACCGCAGAACTGGACATGGTTTCAAATAAAATTTAATTCTTTCTCTTATTTTCAAAGACAGTAGAGCTCAAAGATAGTAAATGCCCTCCTAGCACAGTGATAGACCAAGTTGAACGTGCTGCCCCCACCTCTTCCTGCAGCACTAACTTGTCCAGTTTATTGAACCTCAATGTAAAATGAATGAAAACCTCAGATTTGAAAATTATGCCCTTGTCAGGTGTGGTGGCTCACACCTTTAATCCCAGAACTGGGGAGGCAGAGGTAGGTGGATTTCTGTGTGTTTGTGGCCAGCCTGGTCTATGTAGTAAATTCAAGACTCCAGACACTATAGAGAGAGACCCTCCCCCGCCCCCCGTCTCAAAAAAAAAAAAAGTTTCTGAGTAGTTATAGTAAATAGGGTACTTAAAATGATCTCATTTCTACTCTGTTCCTTGCTAAACTTGGGCAGGCTCAAGGATAGCTCTTTAACTATCAATATCGTTAAGTTACCTGAGAATCATTTTATGATGTGCACATTGGAGTGTGACACCCACACAGCCATTGTGGGTAGATTGTTAGAAGGCCACCCTCCAAAGCCTTTTAGCAGCATAAATGAAACTTGAACTTTTTTTTTTTTTTTAAACACATTGACGTCACTTTTTAAATGTTAACGTCTGGAACAGGCACTAGGTCAGGATCCATTTTGACTCTTCTGCCTTTCTAATTATTGACATAAAATTCTACTCAGAGAATTTATGTCATTTCTGTGTTCTGGTCTGCTTCTCTGTTGTCATAAAAACACTGAATGAAAGCAACAGAGGTGTGGGTGTGTGTCTGTGTCTGTGTGGTGTGTGTGTGTGTCTGTGTGTGTGTGTGCATGTGTTGAGTGGGTGGGTGTCTGTGTGGGTGTCTGTCTATCTGTGTGTTTACGTGTCTGTCTGTATGCATCTGTGTGCATGTGTTGAGTGGGTGAGTGTCTCTGTGTGTGTGTCTGTATTTGTGTCTGAGTGTCTCCGTCTGTCTCCGTGTGTGTGTGTGTGTATGTGTGTGTGTGTGTGTCTGTGTGTCTGTGTATCTGTGTGTGTGTGTCTGTCTGTCTCTCTGTGTGTATCTCTGTGTGTGTCTATCTCTGTGTGTGTCTGTTTCTGTGTGTCTGTGTCTGTGTGGTGTGTGTGTCAGCATGCATGTGTTGAGTGGGTGGCTGTCTGTGTGTCTCTGTCTGTGTGTGTGTGTGTGTGTTTGTGTGTTTATGTGTCTGTCTGTATGCATCTGTGTGCATTGTGTTGAATGGGTGGGTGTCTCTGTGTGTGTGTCTGTATTTGTGTCTGTGTGTGGGTGTCTCTGTGTGTCTCCGTCTGTCTCCGTGTGTGTGTGTCTGTGTATCTGTGTGTGTGTCTGTCTGTCTCTCTGTGTGTTATCTCTGTGTGTGTCTATTTGTGTGTGTGTGTGTGTGTGTGTCTGTGTCTGTGTCTGTGTGTGTGTGTTGTCTTACAGGTCAGAGTCTATCCTGTAAAGCAGGAACTCAAGGTAGGCGTTTGAAGCAGACCATGGAGGAGCACTGCTCACTGGCTTGCCCAACTGCCTTTCTTCTGTATCTTAGGACCCAGGGGCAGCACAGCTCACTGTAGGCTGAGTCCTCACACATCAATCAGCCTTCAAGACAATGCCCCATAGACATGCCACAGGCCAGTCTGACAAGACAAGCTCTCAGTTGAGGTGCACTCTCCTCTGCCACGCTCCAGCCTGCTTCCTATATCCAGGAGACCTGGAAATCCTGGTTCAGTGTAGTCTGTGATCTTCACTGTACCAGAGACGGGAACGGCAGCAAGGGCTTTCTCATGCTCCTCATAACTGTGTCCTGTTGAAGGGACACAAGCATGTGCAAGGGTGACCAATGATTAGAGCCTGAAATTAATTTTCAAATACACAATAAGGAACCTGAAGAGGGGAGACCTCACCCACGTGCTGGGCTCCAAGGGCTTGTGGTGGGAGAAGGACTCAAGCCTCCGAAAGACACAGAATGAAGAGATAGTGTCCTTGAAGGGTCTGGGCTGAAGGGCTGAACACAGAAAGACAAGGACCATAGGCAAGGACTCTGATGGCCACACTGACAGGAATGCACACTCTAACACGGTGATCCACGCCATAGTTCCATTGGGTGCTGGATGCTACACGAAGCATGCCACACGGAAGCACGCCACACGGTGACTGAGTGCTGAGCTTGAGGATCAGCAAAAGGGCTCAGCAGGGAAAAGTGCCTGCTGCCAAACTTGACAACCGAAGTTTGAATCCCGGGGGGGATCCAAGTAGGGAAGGTCAAAACTGACTCTACCACCTTCCAAAAAAAAAAAAAAATGTAATTTATGAGGGCTGAGAGGCTGAGCCTTGAATCAGGGCACTGAGATGCCCACCAACTCTACTGTTTGTTAGCTCTTTGATCGAGGTAAGTCAACCTTGGTCTCAGTTTTTGCAGATGTAAAATAAGAAAAATAGTAGGACCCACAGAGTGGGGATATAAGGAAAATCGAGCCCCTTATGAGTATAGAATGGGTAAATATTCAAATGTAGGCAAGGACCCAGTCATAAAATGCAATGGCGTCTGCATTTATTAGGCAACGACATAAGACTTTTCCAAGAATTTCAAGCTCTATGTGAAAAGTTTTGCAAAATATATCAAATAACTTATATGCCTTTGGAAGCACAGGAGTCTAAACATAGATAAATCATTTCGTGTTGACTAACTATCCTGTGATATGTCATCATGGTACACAATTCCTCTCACAGATAAGCCAGCAGTATTATTTTAGTATCAACAACAACAGGGCTGGAGAAATGGTTTCAAGAAAAGAACCTGCCATGAAAATGTGAGAACCTTAGTTTAGATCCCTAGAATCCATGAAAAGCTAGACACAATAGCAGGTTTATTACCCCAGTTCTCCTTTGGCAGGATGGTCAATGGACAGAGGAGAATCCTGGAAGTTCATGGGCCAGCTAGCCTGGCATTTTCCATGGCTAATATTAAGAGATCTGTGTCAAGCAATGTGAGAGGAAGGACAGATACCCAAGGTTGCCCTGTGCCTCCACACAGGTACTGTTGTATGTGTATTACACATACACATGGAGGGAGGGAAGGAGAGAGGGAGGGAGAGAGGGAGAGAGGAAGGGAGAGAGAGGGAGGAAAAGAGGGAGGGAGAGAATTATAGTAGCAATAACATTGGTAGTTGATCAAGACAACTACCACTACTACAACCACAGTAACCTTCGTGTAGCAAGGGTACGTATAAAAGGCTCTAACAAGATGGACGGTAGTTGCACACACCTTTGAGAGGCAGAGACACATGGATCTCTGAGTTTGAGGCCAGCCTGGTCTACAGAGTGAGTTCCAAGACAGCCAGGGTTATGTAGAGAGAGCATGTATAAAAAAAAAAAAAAAAAAACATAAAAACATAAAACAAAACACTCCTACAGAATCCACACGAAGTCTGTGATGTAAGCCAACCAAATATTAGGAGGGAAGCAAGACAGGACCCACGAGTCCTGTCCAGGGGTCACAGCTCACCAACTGTCTCTAGAGAAATAGGAACTGAACACTAACTGTCCCCTAGACTCCACTAGGAAACCAGTTCCTTACTAATGGGCTTCTGATGTGCTGTGGTCTGGTTGTGATTTTACTTTGACCGAAATGGGATAGACTACTAAGAACTTTAAACCCTTAGCAGTTTGGGTTTTTATGATCCCATACTCAGTTATGTTTAAACTCAGCTATTCTGTAACAGAACACATGTTTGGCTAGCTTTGGATTTGAAGAGGAGATAATTAAAAAGGCACTGATATTATTTAATGGTATGTCCACTCCCAGTAAACTTACTTCTAGAATCAATTCCAGCTCACAATAACTAAACAATATAAACATATTGGTGGGACTAATACATGGGTAGCGGCAGGCTAAGGCATATGGACATCCCTTGCTGGAAAACTATCACCAGATCTAGATCAAAAAATGTGCTTATTGTCCAGTAACACGAGCCAAGGAATTTCTCAGATTGGACGCTCAGGTTTAAACCTTCAGGGTATGTTCGTAGCCAACTACACGAAACCAACGCGGTCCTTTTCAGGTCTGATATTGGAAACCAGGACCCACATCTTCATCTCGTCTCATTCTGGGATCGGAACTTCATACTACACATATGTAGAGATAAAGCATGTTTTTACCTCTAGGTAATGGATGTGAATGCTATAAAACACTTAAATTTAACTGAATAAGTGGCTCCCTCTGAGGCTGAGGGCTAAAGCTGTACTTTAGGTCTTTCATGGACCACCATCTACTTTTTCCTTGGCTGTTCTTGCTGGCAAATTCAGAGATAAGCAAGTAGCACAGTGGAGATTATATCTCTGTGTGTATACACACACACACACACACACACACACACACACAGACACACACACAGACACACACACACACACACCTGATGGAGATGGATTGACAGAAGAAACAAAACATGTCTGTGAAAGAAAAAGACTATACAAGAGTGCAAAGATGGCAGGACACACACACACACACACACACACACACACACACATTCTCAACTGCTCGTCACTGTATTCCTGTCTTATTCTCCTTACAGGCATGGTGGCCAGTACAGCTAGGGTGGATGGGACTTATGTACCCGTCAGGGACTGAGACTCGAATGTGTTTATCCAGTGCATTTGAGGCACCCTGGCATAGTTTGTGCTGAGGGGAGGGCAGGGCAGTCTTGCACTTGCTCATGGCACAGCCCGTATCATGACTCTCTCAGAGCCATTTGCCTCAGGGTAGATACTGCAGTGGTGTGAGAGGAGGAGGGGAAGGCTCTGGTCATCCAACATCCAAGAACATGGTGTTCCTGGACGATGCCTTCAGTGGGTGGATGCTCTATACGGAGAATGAAAGATTACAGGGTCTCAAAATCTATCCTCCCTGAAAGCAGCCAGGGCACTGAGGGGCCATATGGTGGCCTTCAGAAGTCACACACTGAGCTAGACTGGCAGCTCTCTCCTGCTGAAGAACTGCAGATTGGCTGTGTACACTGACAGCTCCCCACATGGCTCCTGTCCTGGAGCAGAAGGAACACGGAAACCATTTCAGTTGAACCACTTGCTCTTAGCCTGGCTGTTTCTACTGAAAGTGCCATGTCCCCCCACCCCAGACCCCCTTTTAAAATAAGGTCTCATGTAGCCCAGAGTGGTGTCAATCAAGATCACTACATAGCTCAGCCTTGAGCTTGTTTACCTCCTGAGTGTAGATGACAGGCATGCCGGCCATGCCCAGCCCCTCCTCTGCATATATAACAGTCACTCAGGACTTTGGGATTTGGACTGTGAAGAAAATCCTGCTTTCTCTCATTACTTTTCCCAGTAGTTGGTCTCCTGGAATTGATGACTTAGCACGAAAACTCATGTTCTACATTTTAGGAACACCTTCAAGGTGACAAGGACTCAGAGACTCTGGTGTATATGATGTGATGACAACGGTTCCTCATACTTTTCAATCCTACTTTTCAGGATGGACCAAACTTGCTCCAACATGGGTAACCATATCGCACTGTGAATATCACATATATCCAAAGTGGCAGGGGACATCACTATTGGAGTAACTGAAGGACAAGATACTATAATAACAATTATTATTGATATTATTTCATAATTATTATTATTATTGTTATTATTACACAATGTTTCTATGCAGTAATATATTATTATATATGATTTAATAATATAGATGATCTCATGCAGCCAAGGCTAGTCCCGAACTTGATATGTAGCTGGGGATGACTGTGAACTCTGATCTCCCTGCCTCCACCTCACAGGTACGAGCCACCAAGTCTCGTTTATGCAATTTTGAGAATGGAACGCAGAGCTTTGTGCGCTCTGACAGCTACACTGCATCCCTAGCATGGAAGGTAGCATATCAGTTACTGTTTTGCCCACTGCTGTTGCGGAGTATGACCTAGAAGGAACCCAGGAAAACAAGGCCCTTCCAGGCCTTAGTTGTCACCTCTGGAAAAATCTCCAACTGGGGGCATTTGTAGGGAAGATTATAAGTGACGTCTGACTCTCTGGTTAAAATCTGTCCAAGAAGTTCCTTGGACTTAGCTTCATCAGAAACTCATCTTTTACTCTGCAACCAGAGCTAGCACTTAACACAGAGACTTCAATAGATGAATGCATCCACTCTGAAGGAAATGGGCTCCATTTAAATGACAGCACACTCGACCTACACGTTACTTCCTCTAAAGAGCCTGCAGACCATGAAAAGAAGGAATCTGAGCAATGCCCCACATCTACTGATCGTCTTCATTCGATGTGATGGGACTTATAGGACACCAGCAGCTGCAGTTTGGAACACAGGCTCTCTAGCCTATTGCCCTGCACAAAGGTGCCTGGGATGAGTTACACAGCTAACGAGCTACCCAGGCTACCTGTGTTTGAAACATACTCAGAAATACGCTGTCCTTCAGTAAGATAAGGCCCAGTGAGCTTAACAGTGACCCGACACATATGAATGTCAAGGCATGGCAAGCTGTTCTTTCTAGAAAACCATTTGTTTAACAAACTCTCAACAGACCCCTCAACGAGACGAAATCTACAAGGGCCTCTTGTCTTGGGCTGAGCAGCTCAGCTGTGTGGGGCTTTCTTCGCAGTGGTAATTGCTTTGGCTGTCCATTCCACCCATCAGGTGATAGAAAACTATCAATCAGCATAAATGCAATGCGAGAGAAGTCTCTTTAGCCAATTAGTCAGTAATGAGAACATTAGCCGAGAGATCTTCTGCAGAGGGCACCTTAGCCATTCCATGAGAGTCTGAGGGGATGGCAGTCCCTGTGTGATTAATAAAGATCACAGGACACTTCAGAAATTCTACAGGGGCGAAGAAGAAAACCAGAGAGAAGTACATGGAAGAGCTACATGTTTTCATCGTTGAGTCCTTCAAACAAACACAAGGAAAGAACTAGGGGACAGGGGAAGCCTGAAGGACCTGTGGATGCCATCCTCCCAGTTGCCATTGAGACAGGGATGCGATGACCTGTCCAAGGTCACCCAGCTAGCCCACAATGATGCCTGTCCCATTGACACGAATAAAATTGTTAGGAATGGCCAGGTGTAGTGGTAAACTGTAGCCAGAGGCTTAGGGAGGATGAAGCAAGAGAAGGTCAGGCACGGCAAATTCAAGGTCACATAGCAAGTTACTGTGTCAAACAGCTCAGAGTCCGGATGGGTAGATAGATACTTGCTCTGCCAATAAAGGACCAGCTACTCAAGCATAGGGACCTTAACTTAACCCCCCAGCACCCAAATAAAAGCCAGGCATAGTAGTACATGTCTGCTACTTCATTTTGAGCAAAGAAGTGGAAGCAGGCACATCCCTAGAGCTTATTGATCAGCCAGCTCAGCTGAATTGATGGGCCCCAAGTCCAGTGAGAGACTCTCAAAAAATAAGCCGCGAGCAATGGTAGAAGACACTAGATGTCTCCTTGACCTCTGACCTCCACATGTACATGTGCACACGGATAGGTAAACCTGCACGCGTGCGTGAACACACACACACACACACACACACACACACACACACACTTGCACATACTCACCAAGGGCTATGGATATAGGTCAGGGGAAGAGCCCTTGACTACCATGTACAAGGCCCTATGCTTGATCCCCAAAACAAGGAAAATAAATAAGTAGATAAATAAGAAAGGAAGAAAGAAAGAGAGAGAGAGAGAGAGGAAGGAAGGAAGGAAGGAAGGAAGGAAGGAAGGAAGGAAGGAAGAAAGAAAAGAAAACCAAGTGAAGCCTGCTAAAAACAAGAGAAAAGGGATAGCCATCAATATAGAGAGAACTTTCCAAGACTTCCAATTCTTCCATATCATGTGTGTGCTTTTGCTCTCTAGCGAAGGTAAGGATCTTGCGCGTTACTTCAGTGACTTCTGGGACCTGGCAGGACAGTTTTGTGTCCTGAGGAAGTGCCATATATATTTAGATCAACAACTACTAGGCCCCTGATAGGCCCTACCAAGACACTACTAACCAGCTATGTGACTTCAGACAATGACCTCAGCTTCCCCACGTGTCAACTGTGAATAACAACAGTCCCCACCCCACCTCCAACGTGGTCCTGGGGATTCACAAGAAGTATACCTTCCCATGATATTAGTCTATGAGTGGTACCTGGCTTGGGGTGGGGAGGGGTGCAAGTCAGTGAGAGGGTGACTTCAGCATGCACAGGATTAACACCATAGAAGGATAAGGCAAACTAAACGATGCTGTGACATCCCTTGGCAGGATGACATTAGGAGAGTAAACTCGGCAGGGGGTTGGGGGAGGGGAGAGAGAGAGAGAGAGAGAGAGAGAGAGAGAGAGAGAGAGAGAGAGTCGATGTGAGACTGAGTGGGCTGATGGGGTGGACCACTGCAGCTTTGGGTGAGAGTGTCGTTCTATCCCAACACAGTGAGGTAGAAACCCCGTGGCCACTCACTCCTATAGCCACCAGCCGAGGTGACATGACAGACCCGTATCCTGTGCACATGGTGGTCTTTGTACTCCCGTCTGAGTCAGCCAGCCCTGAACTTGATGGTGGTGACTTCACTTTCCCCAGAGGCCTCAGCATCTGCTCCTCCTGCTGAGCCTCGCAGCTCTTTAGACACAGCATATGGCACAGTTTTGGGGGCGGTGTACTGTCACTGCTTGCTGTGCCCTATCTGTGCACTTTCTACCCCCTCAGGGTGTCTCCTGAATGCAGGGGGCCAGGCAGATTTTGACTAAAGGGCCACTTCTGTGATTGTAACACACACCAAACACATGAGCCACCTTGATATGGCACACCTAAAAATGTCCCTTTAGGCATTTCTTTCCTTCCCTCCCTCATACTCACCTTCCTTTCGCTCTTTAAAAGGGGACTTGTATCTCCCAGGCTGGCCCTGAGCCACTGTATATAAGGTCAGCACTGAGACTACAGGCACATGTGAGGGTGCCCGCCCCCCATCACTTTTTACCACTTAAGAAAAAATGCTTCCCACTTCTCATCTCTGCTAACCTCTCCACTCACAAGCCTAGAGAAAAGGAAGGGACATACCTGCCTCGATCTCTGCCTTTAAGGATGCGTGCATCAGTCTCCTAGGAAGAGGGGGGAAGGGGGGGGGAGGCACAGGACAGAGCTTTACAAGGTTTCCCAAGAAAAGACTGTGTTCCCTCATAGCATGGAGGATTCTCTGTGTCTGTGATTGGCTACAGGGGAAGAAAGGGAAGAAATAGATCTTGGGTGTAAGAGGTACACCTCAAAATGTGCTCTCAGGGTGGTTCTCAGTCACCATGGCAGGCAGATCTCTGAGTTCGAGGCCAGCGTGGCCTACAGAGTGAGTTCCAGGACAGCCAGGGCTACACAGAGAAAGCCTGTTCCCATTTTCCTGGGGGGTGGGGGAGGGGGAATCCTCTCACTTGAGTGTACACAGCCCCTCTGCCTCTCACTCAAGGTTGGGGTGATCCAGACCCCTACGCATAGGCTGTGCTGCAGCCCATTGAGTCCCGAGTTCAACAGAGATGAACACTTTTAAGCACGCCCCTCTGAGAGTCCACAACACAGAGCCGAAGATGCCAGCCAAGAGGCCATCATCATTCTGTGAGAAATGAAAATGTAAAGCTGCACAGAGAGTAATTGCTGTATTTATGTCTTCCGTACTGACCTTATCTAACTAGAGCAGGGGAATCAGTCCGAGAGCCAGCTCTTCCCTGTTTTAACTAGGATTCAAATATACGTGTCGTGTATAATAACAGTGTTCTTCAACTGTTACATAAACATAAGCGATGATACTCCCTTCCATTCCTTAGACATTGTGACAATCCGTGCTAATACAGTTAATTCGACTCAAGTCCCTGAAAACAACGGAACTACAGTTGCCACTTATCAAGTGGCTGAGCCACTAAACTCGCCTCTGACACTCAGTCTCTGGAGCTTCCAGGGTGGCACCATCCAATCGTTGTGTCGGAGTGAGTCACAGTCACTAGTTTTTAAACCTCTGTGTATGCAACATTCAACATAATACTTTACTTTGTCTTATAATGGCAGTTGCTGAATTACCAATACAAACTGATTTAATCACGATTTTTCAAGAGGTAAGCTTTACCAGGGTGTGACTGGGTCTTAGAACAGCCATGAACAAGCATGGCCGCACACACAGCAGTAGCTCTGCCACCATGGGCAGTAGGCCAAAGGTCAGAAAATAAAGAGAGCCAGGAGTAAAGGGACATCCAGGTAATAGACAAGAGTAGAGAGGGGAAGGCAGGGTGATGAACTAACTACTCAAAATCAAACAACTAGAATTGAATTCTGAGCTCCTCCCTCCAACAGACTAAAGGTCTCACCCCTGGCATTGTTTTAAAAATATCTATTCTTTTAAAAAATGTCTAGACAATGATAAATATCGAGAAAAACCATACGTCTGGGGACTTAAAGGGGAAGGTTGTAATTCTGTCATCCAGAAAGATGGACTTTCTGCAAAACTACATGTGTAGCTATCTCTTATTCAAGAGATCAATAAATAAAACAGCGACTCTTCAGTGCAGTCTAAAGGCCTTCTACCGACACCAACTCATAACCCGATTCCCTCATGCCCCAAGGCATACCAAGTTACTATTTGTGCCTTACTAACAGCATGTAAGTAAAGTCCACAACTTCTACCTTCATGGGGGAGCTGGGATTGAACCCAGTCATCTGACTGAAGACCCCGCGCCATTGACCATTTTATTAGGGTACATGTGGATGGATGAATAGGTGGATAAATGGGACAGCTACAGGTGACTAGGAATAACTTGTGGCTTGAGGGCTGCAGGCAATGCTATGTACACTTTGAAAAAAAAAGAGCTGGGTAAATAATCACGTGGTGTATTTCTTCCCTCGTGGCCCCGCCTTTGTTTCCAGGCACACAGAGGCCACGTGACCACGCAGTGATGCAGAGATGCGAATGCAGGATGCCGATGTGTGAGGGACTCTGGAGCTTCCTGTGGGCCCCGGGTGCTTCCTGTTGAAGATGAAACATCTGCCCTGCTGCTCTGGCATGGACTTTACATACAGTCTCAAGTTTCAGTTTGCGGTCCTTTCCACTTCCTGTTCTAAGCTATTGGGCAAGACTAGGGTTTCACCTTCCCGAGACCTCAAGGCTAGGGCAGCAGAACACTCTGAATAGCTCAGCAATACTGGGCTGCTTTGGTATAGGGGTCAGGGAGAAAAGCAAGTCCACTCGTAAGGACGAAGCGACAAGCTAGTCAAAGGCAAGGCTGCTCCCAGGAGCCATGGCTCTATGGACAGGCACAGTGGGGCATGCTTACAGATTTTCCGGTTGTTCCTCGCTTCCCTTTACCTCCCAAGTTCCCACATTCATTTACCTAAAGTTCTTTTCAATTCTTCTCCTCGCTCAGTGCATGCAGTTTGGTTTTCCTATATTTGAAGACTATACTATTCAAAAGCACTGATTTATTGTTTTATCTTCTTTTTGTTTTTTTTAATGGCAAAGTATAAACCAGTCATCTGGGGCATTTGGGACCATATAAAATTTCTGATCGTTCCAAACTTCCTTGGTGAGAAATTTTTAAATGAGAGCAATGGAAATATCCCAAAGCTACCAGTATAATTGCATTTTAGAATCAAAGTGTTGGTCCTGGCACCGCTTATCCAAGTGTGCACAGATGTGTCTGCACCATGCCTGTGCCTACTCTTGAGAGGGTTCAGAAAAAAGCTCAACACTCAACCAGATTAAAATGGTGAACTGTGACAGTCACGATACACGTAGAGGGCTCACACCTAGAACCAACTTTGCCTCTAGAGGGAATCAGGAGGTACTAACCCATTAGAGCAGTAATGTCCCGTTCACTCTTAGAACTGGAAAAACAGCCAAGCTCGTTGATGGATATTTTGAAAACACCAAAGCCAAAGGAGTTGATTTCTAATATGCTCCTTGTGAAAGGGAACAATAAGGCATATGCCATTTCTTTCTTTCTTTTTTTTTTTTTATAGAGATGTCTTAAGAAGAAATAAGTAATGGTTAAAAATACTTTTAGTTCTGCTGGGCAAGTTACTACCTAATCCCCAGAGAGTTAGGTTTAAAAAAAAAAAAAAAAAAAGGAAATAGATCGGTGTGTTTTCTGCAGTTTCAGTGAGGGCTCTGGGCCCAAAATGTTTTAAAGCAGAAAATTGGTAACACTAGAGATATTGTCAAAATACGCTTTCCTCTGGTTCAGAAATGGTGAGAGGGAGGGCTGGAAGGGTGGAATGGGAAGGAATTGTCATCAAAGCATTGTTAATATGAACTGAATTGCACTACAAAGGCGATGCTTCAACATGGAGAATGGAAATTGTTCTGTATTATCGTGGATTGACAATGTGACAATCGCTCATTGAAAATGGGTGACAGCTGTAGCATTATAGCTCCGTGCACAAGGCAGGATGAATGAGTGGTACAAGTTCTTCCAGAACGGGCCCCTATTGCACAAGAGTCCGTCTCTTCCCAAAATAAATACATGCCAGCTTTTCACGATCTCAGCAAATTTAGCATCTCTTTACAAACCAACCTGCTACCAGTGGCCTCAAAGTGCCAGTGTCAAGTCCCTGCTTGGCGGATTTGCAGCAGCTGGGAAATGCCAAGTCAAAATGCCATGCAAGATCTATACAGCTCTTCAGCAGACGAAAGGGCAAGAGATGGTAAAATGCCCATGCCCAGATGTGTGTGAACTGACATCCAACTACCCCCAGATCCACTGGAGCAGTGGTTGAATGTCTACCTCGGAAGCAGGTTTGGTACACTATACGGGTAGGTACTTATGCACATCTCTAGCTATAACAGAAGCCAGTCCTGCTTCCTAACACACACACACACACACACAGGCACACACACACACACACACACACACACACAC
>JADRCD010193305.1:11305-48216 GCA_019843815.1 Montemys delectorum | reverse complement strand
TTCTTAACTGATGTATAAGATTCAGTTTTAAATAGAATTTTATGTGCACCATAGACAATAACTTTATGGAATGTGTGTGTCAAGAGTAAAGTAATAGAACTGTAATTTTGCAATTGGGAAAAAGATGAATGTAAAAGAAACAGTGGACAGAATCCAATGACAGGAACTTTTACCTATACAAATTTTACTTAAAATTGCATTTTGTGATTGTTTTATTCAATTTTAAAATTCTGAGGCAAAGCAGCTTTTGGTACATTACAGTCATTTTAGGGGTTTGGCTATTGAACTAAAGAGCTATACTCTGAGTCCATGAGTTATGTTTAGAAAAATGCCACTTTTAGGTATAATTTCTAAATAGATTAAGTTTACAATTCAACTCTAGCATTTGTGTTTATATTAGATGGAGCAAATCTCCATAGGCACTGTTCTGTCTTTCCCATCTGTTTCCTCAGTGTTCTGCCTCAGAGAGAAAGTAGAGAGAGTATGATCACAGAAACTCCATTTTCAGTGAAAGATGCCAGCTGGAGATAGTACATTGTATGAGGTTACCTAACAAAGGAAACACTTTTAGCACTGAACAACAAAGACAACAGCTCTAATTCTTTTACAGTTTTTTTTGTTGTTGTTTTCTTTTTTTAAGCTCACCTGTCCAGTTCCAGATGTGCACTTAGTTGACAATGATCTCTGAAGAGGTGACTTTGAATTTGCTCTTACAATATCTAAACGAGATGGATAATCTGATAGATACAGAGAATTTCGGAAAACCTATTGCAATATAAAACAACATTTTAAGTTTAATTCTAAATAAACATCTAGGTGAGCAATAAAATATTTTAAATTGGACAGTAAATGAACATCTAGATAACCAATTTACATTCTTAAGTACAAATCTAGTTAGATTAGAAAAGTAGGGTAAAAGATTTGTACAAGAATCATGCAAATTGATAAACAGTGTAGAGCAGCCATGAAATTGTCTGACAGACAACTGATCCTGTGTGCTATGCATTTGTCCTTGGTTCTGTTTGCTTTGCCTACCTGCAACTGTTACCGATACTTCACTCTAGGAGTGCTATTGTGCACAGTGCATACTGGAGCCACCCTAACCCTACAAGGATAACAACAGCATTAGAATCTGGACCTGCAGTATTCCTAAATGTTGTCAAAGTTTTCCAATCCGCCTTATCTCTTACATGTACCCCATGTTCCTAACATATAAGGAGTCAAGATAGTCAGGTGTGAATTTTAAACACCTCCCTACAAACGCTTCTATTTTAAAAAAGCCATTGTCATTCCATTTTCTTCCAATATGTATTTTTCCTACACAATCAAAACTACAAATTTACAAAGATTTGGTTTCGACAGGTTCTCTCTCAATCTTCCTAATGTTTGTAATCCTTTAATAAAGTTCCTCATGTTACAGTGGCCTCCAATCTAAAATTATTTCTTTATAACTGTAATTTTGTTTCTGCTATGAATTGTAATGTAAATACTTTTCTGATATTTTTCTTATGTGATCCCTACCTTCAAAGGGTTACAACCATGGGTTGAGAGCTGCTGGTGGATTGTAATTTGCCTGGGCAATATAGACTATTTTACTTATAATCCCAACATTTTGAAAGGTACTTGGCATAACTCGTGCTGCAGTTATTGCTGAGACATCTTAGGATGTAAGTAGCATAATTCCCATTTCATAACGAGAAGGTTAACTTGCTCAATACTATACTACACTCAAATATGAAAGAAATTCACAAACACATCTACTACACAGCCTTGAAATGTTTAGTTTTTCATCTATCTCTTCTTTACAACCTACTTAATAGCTAGCTTATTGACAGCAGTTATACGTTACAAAGAACATAGTTACAAAGAGTTACAAAGGCCTGCCAGAGCAAGGTGGAAAATCTTAAGGACTAAATATATATTAGTTCACAAGTCAGGAATAATAGAGAAAGAAGACTGATAAAAAATACTCCAGTTTTGTGGGAAAAATACACAGATCACTTGAACCTATTACTAAATGCGGTTATTTTTTTCCTTGCAGGAAAAAAAGAAAAAAAAGCCTCAAGTGTAGTAGCCTTGAGAACAAAGCATTAAGAATCAAGCTGTGATAGAGTTTAAGAGTTAACTTCCACTGTGCTGCAAAAAGAGCTGTCAGAACCCTGGGAAATTTCTTTACTATATTTCAGTTTTAAAGGAGGAAATAACTATTTTTATTAAAGTTGATGGACCAACTAGCATAGTTAAAATACATATAGATCTGTGGAAAGCAATGATTATATAAATATTTGCTATTTTATAATTGTAAAAGTCCAGTTCAATAGTCTTTTAATAACATGGAAATGAGTGAGAATGAAGTACTAGCTTAGAGTACTTAAAGAGATTACTCAGTCATCTTTTAACCAAGTATGATGGAAAAATCACAAAGGATCGGTACTTTGGCTTATACACAATAATTTAGACCATTACCATATAAACTAGAGCTCTAAAACTTAGTGTACAGAAGTACACTAACAGAACTGAGTTTAGATATAAGCCTACCTCTAGGTCTTCATCCTCATCAATTTTTTGTATATTTTGGTAGGCAGTAGTGAAGACCTCCAAAGCTTTTCCATGAAATAACATTTCAATTGTGATAAACTCAGATAATATATTCTGAAAAAAAGATTGGAATTTAAAAAGTTTTAAATCTGTATGTATTTAAGAGTTTATTTAAGAAACAAAGAGTTTTATATTCTCCATTATATATTCTTAGTATTTTGTGTTCCTAAGACCTAGTGTTTGGACAGTAGAAAACATAACTAAAATAAAGGCATTTTACAGCAAAATACTTAAATTGTGCAAAGTGTTGCTATACTCACCATTCACTTTTTTAAAGTTACTTGTATGAAAATAACTTGTACACAACAGTATTACATGCCTATAAATATTTGTGTTAAAAATTTGAAACTGATAAAAGACTCACTTCTGAAAACAGACAGGAAACTGACCAACAGTATTTCTTACTTGATGATGTAGGTCATGGGGGACTCTGGTACTAGTATGTACAACTGATTATCATAATGAATAGCATTATGTTTAGATACCATTTGGAATTTCATATAACACTTCCAGAGATGTACAGGGATACCTTTAGAGATTGTGTGACTTCTGCTAAGAGTAGGAATTAATTGCTTAATTTTTAGTTTCCCTAAGATAGGGTAAAAAAAAATCCACAAAGGAATGATACCATTGTGCTACTATATAAGACTCTAGTTCAGATCAGTAAGACTCTAGAAAAATGAAGCATTTCAACAAAGTTGTCCACCAAAGCCATTTACGGAGTATACAAAAAGAATGAATGTAAAAATAAGAGCTTCACACGCTTATTAGAGTGAAAATGACAAAAACGATTAGAGGAAAGCTCAGAGAAACCACCATTGATTTGGCAATGGCTATTTAGCTCTGACACTAAACCATAAGCAACATTAGAAATGTTGAAATCAAATGAACTATCACAGCACCTAGAAAATAACTTGGTTTTGTATGCTTACATTGGTCAACCTTTTTTATATACATCATTAATCTTCTGACTAGAAGCTGAAGTAGCACCACAGTCCATAATATGTAAGGATCTGGCAAGTTAACAAACCCATCTCTTAGAAATTTCTATTCTGCACTTGTTGATATCACTAGTGAAATGTTGTAAAGAGGCATCTGGTTAATTATGCAAATAATAGTTTGTGATAATTGATCCAGTTTTACAAACCACAGAATTTTAAATAGAGGAAGTTAATAAAGGAGAAGTCTCCCTTGCTGTGTGCTCTTTGAAAGTAATTGACAGAAAACTACAAACAAGTAGGATGCACTACGGGCCTGCCCCAGGGCACTTGGACCTTTTGTCATGCTCAGCTTTCTTTTTAGTACAAGTTTTTGTAGTTTGTAATAAATATACCACATACAAGTTTTGTAGTCTTATTATTACAGAACAGATTGAAGGTCTACAATAAGAATGTGATACTTATAAAGGTTTGCATTAATGAGGATTACACAGAAAACCTTTGTTAAGGATTTGCGTAGATTTGATAATTGACAAATTTTTATTTTTAAAATACTATTATAGAAGAGTTTCATCTAAGAATGTTCACTTATATAAATATAAATAAAAACTTTCAAATGTTTAATTAAAAAAAAAAAGAAACTGAATGGATGTCCCTAAAATTGAAAATGTGTTTTCACGATACCATCAGAAAGCACAGCCAGCCAACAATGTGAAAAAGCAATGGCATCTATTATTAGTAAGAAACTTGTATCTACAACATGATAAAAAACCAACCCAATAGTAAAGCCCAATTGGAATATGCACAAAGGCCTGGATGGGCATTTCTCCAAGGGATATATACAAACGGTCAGTAACATTATTCAGGATCTCAAGTCAAAACCACAATAAGATACTACTTTCCACACACCGGTATGGCTACAATATGATCATTCTACTAAGAAGAAAGTACTGAGGAGTCAAGAATGTGGAACCATCATACAATGCTAGGAAGGATGTAAAAAGACAAAGCCATCTTGGAACAGTATGGCAATTCCTCAAAGAGTGAAAAACTGTAGTATCAGTAATTTAACTCTTTAATTTTTTTCATTTCATATTCATACATATTCAGTATATGTTTTTCATATAAAGATGAAATGCAAAAATATTTCCACATAGGAATGTTTATGAATGTATAAACATAAATGGGAACAATTAAAGTAGCCACTGACTGATTAACAAACACATAATATTGTACAATCAAATTTATTTGGCCAAAAACAGAGTGATGCATCCTGCACACATGCTAAGTGAAATAAAACACAAAAACTTATATCCATGGTAAAATGTCCAGAATGCCCTATCCACAGAGAGAGGACTAATGGTTTCTTAGGGTAGTAATCCCTAGAATTACAGACAGCATTCAAACTCATGGAAACTGAACAATTCTCTACTCAACATCCACAGAGTCAAGGACGAAACAAAAAATTAAAGTGTTTCTATAATTCAGTGAATGTTACAACATACCCAAACTTATGGGACACAATGAAATGAGTGCTGAGAGAAAAATTCATAATCTTCATTAAGTGCCTTCATTAAAGAATTAGTGAGACCTAATTAAAAAAAAAATAGAATTCTCAACAGGAATCTCAAATGACTGAGAAACACTTAAAGAAATGTTTAACACCCTTAGCCATCAGGAAAATGCAAACCAAACGTCTCTGAGTTTCCATCTTACACCTGTCAGAATGGCTAAGATCAAAAACAAGTGACAGCTCAGGCTGTTGATGATGTGGAGTGAGGGGAACATTCCTCTACTGCTGTTGGAAGTCTAAACTTATATAGTCACTTTGAAAGTCAATATGGCAGCTTCTCAGAAAATTAGGACTAGATCTACATCAATACCAAGCTATACTATTCCTGGGCACATAAACAAAGGATGCTCCACTATAACACTAAGACACTATTCAACTATGTTCATAGCCGCTTGGTTTGTAATAGCTAGAAACTGGAAACAACTCAGATGTCCCTCAATCAAAGAATGGATAAAGAAAATGTGGTACATTTACACAATGGAATATTCAGCTATTAAAAACAATGACATCATGAAATTTGCAGGCAAATGGCTGAACTAGAAAAAATCATGCTGAGTGTGGAAATTCAGAACCAGAAATACAACCATGGTATGTACTCACTTATAAGTGGATATTAGCCATAAAGTAAATGATAACCATGCTATAATCCACAGACCCAAAGAAGTAACAAGGAGGGCTCAAGGAGGAAGGGGTGTGTGATTCTCCCTTAGAGGGGGAAGAGAATCGACATCATGGGTAGGCATGGGAAGGGACGTCATGGGGTTGAGAACAGGAGGGATCGGGTAGGATGATGGAGAGAGAGGAGTGCTGGGAAAGCCAATTGAAATTGGGGGGGGGGGGATCTTTAGGATGAACTAGAAATCTAGTGCAATGGAAACTACCGGGAATCCATGACGTTGACTCTAGCTAAGACTCCAAGCAAGGGGGGATATGGAGCCTGAAGCAGCCATTTCCTGTTACCAGACAAGATTTGCAATAGAGGTACTGGGACAACCCAGTCATAAAACTTTCAAGCTACAATTTGTCCTGCCTATAAAATGTGCAGGGGTAAAGAGGGAGCAGAAATTGAGGGAAAGGCCAACCAATAACTGGTTTGGCTTGAGACCTACTCCATGAGAGGGAGTCTACCCCAGACACTGTTAATGATATTCTGCCTATACTTGCAGACAGGGGCCTAGCATAACTGTCATAAGACAGGCTTTACCCAGGAACTGATGGAAACAGATGGAGAGATCTGCATCCAAATATGTGGAGCTTGGGGAATCCTGCAGAAAATGGGAAGGATTGTAGGAGCCAGAGGGGTCAAGGACACTTCAGTAAACCCTACAGAATCAACTAACCTGGGCCCATAGCCCACAGTTGATTCAGCTGTCAACCAGGCAGCATGTATGAAACTGACCTAGGTCCTCTGCACATATGTAGAGTTGTACAGCTTGGTCGTCATGTGGGACTCCTAACAGTGGGAACAGGGGCCCTCTCTACTGTATGCTTTTGGGACCCTTTCTCCCTATTGGGCTGCCTTGTCTAGAGTCTCAATAGGAGAAAATGTGCTTAGTCTGGCTGCAACTTGATATGCCAAGGCTGGTTGATATCCATGGGAGGCCTCCCATTTCTTGAAGTGAAAGGAAGGAGAAGTGGATTGGGGTGGGGGGAGGGTAGGCTAGGAGGAGAGGAGGGAGGGATATAAAGTAAATTAATATAGCCCCTTTAATGTGCCATTGTATTCATAGTTACACTTGATAAACTTTGATCTATAATTCTTTTTAGTTTAAGAACTCTGGGCTAACAATCAGTATGTTATTTTTTCCTTAACTTTAAGTAAGGTTAGGGAATTAATTAAGTTAATTACCTTTATGTCCTTTATTTTCTGCTTTTCAAAATTGTCAATAGTTTCCTCCAAGTGACGACTTGTGCGGGTAGCATCAATTGTGGCTCTCTGTAATTCAGTTTCTGCCTAAAAAAGTGAATGCCCCATGAAAGAAAAACTCATCAGAATCCATGTAGATGAATCTTTTGGTGAAAGTTATCATTTTACAGTTGGCTTTCTGGCCTAAAAGTGTAAACTGTTCAAATTTACCTTTTACCACATACAACGAAAGCACTATAATAGATAGTATGCACAACACAGAGCTTTAAGTTTGTTAAGAGACATTCAATCTCAAACAACAGTCCTTTCTTTAAAACTATTTTCCCTGTTGTCCTTGGATGTACTGTAAAACTACTTTCTGTTTTCTACTGCTTCCCTGTACTTCAATCTGTGCTATTTGTCTCACTGTTCTTTTCCCTCAAAGAAAAGACTTGTAACTGGTTACTGTTTTCAGTGCTCTCATACTGTATTATTCTATAATACAAATTATCTGATACTTTAAAGATTAAATGAAATAAAATAGATCTTTGTGAAGGACTAAGAGTATATACTAAGATGACTCACAGCTATAATGATTCCCACTACAGAGAATCAAAGTTTTTATTAATATAACATGCAAGTAGTTGAGGCTAGGGAGACTCAAGTGTCCTATCACTGTTTACTTTTAAGAGTTCCTCAAATGCATGAGATATATAACTTTTAATTTTTGAGGCAGGGTCTCCTTATAGAGCCAGTGCTGTCCTAGGATTCTCTAACACAGGCTGACTGTGAACTCATGCCTTTGCCTCTTGATTGCTGATTATTATTAGATGTGTGTCATCATATCTATCTGTATCAATATTTATATAGTTTTGGAATATATATATATAACATGGTCTATGCTGGCTGTAAGCTTACTATCTGGTAGAAGAAAACAAACTTCTGATCTTCCTTCTACCTTCCAAGTGATAGGATTATAGGCATGCACTATCACTCTCAGGTTAATCAGATTCTTACAAGCTAACAGCATTGCATTGTTTCATTAGTTTATGACATATAGCTATATATAGCTATATAGATATGCATGCAAATAACTAATATATTAAATGGCAATTTCTAATGTTTTGCTTTATATATGCACTCATACTATCTAGATCTGTGTTGTAAAATCAATTATCACAGCCACTATCTAAACATTTCTATTTACTTATGGATTGAAGACAGATTTTTTTTTTTTTTAAACAAAAGCTGTTTTCTAGTACTCTAGTTGTATGTTAAGAATTTAGGCACATAGAGCAGGAATGACACTGCTAAGTGCAGTAAATTCCAATTTCATCATACTATGTCTTTTTAAGCATCTTTCCTTCAGGACAATAGTGGTTACCAGACATTAAATGCCCTCTTAAGCAGTACTAACAACTAAAGACACACCGCGACTTTATGATTGAATTATTCCTAATAAAGTTTTGTTCCTTATACGCAAATTAAATTTGCTCTAAAGTCATATATCATCTAATATGAACTTGTCATCAAAGTTTTGAGCTATAATACTCTGACATTTAGTTATTGCTTCCTTTTAAGAGAATCTGTAAGTTGAAACAAGTAAACAGGTTTACTCTCAGGATCCACTTCTTGACACACCAATTTATTGCCCACCTGCGACTGAAAATTTTCATAAAGGAAAAAATACATTTCAAAGAGAATTGAACACTATAAAGCCAAGTCATATGCCTTTAAAGAATTGCTCTTACAATTAGTGTAAGTACATAACTTTAAGATACTAAGCACTTAAAGGTATATCAACTTGTATCTGTATTTGTTTATGCTTACCATATAAAGCATAGTTTTAAAAAAGACTTTCAATTTAATTCTAACTAGTATTAAAACCTATTTAAAAACACTTCTGTGCTTTTGTTAAAACAGAAAATTCAAGTGTAGAGTCCCTTTGAAGTTTTTTTCTGAAAGTGGCTGTCAGTTACTTGATTTCTGATTTTTTTTTTCTGAGAATACTCAAACTGACTCCTAATGATTACAGTGTGATATACAGCTCCTGTGACTTTTATTTTGTGTCTTGCTTTTGTCCTTCTCATTTCCTTATGTTTAAGAACTGCAAGTCTCTTCAGGACTGGTCAACCTAGAAAAGCACAGGAAACAGAACAGCTGGGGTCTTGCATCCAAGCCTCTAATGGTGCCTGTCCTTTTCTAAGATCTGAAATCCTCTTCCAGAACAGAGAGCTCCCAGAGCCAGTCTTTACCAAAGAAAATATACATATGTGATCATTATTATATTCACTGAAAATTGCTCAAAATTCTACAATGAACCAATCTCGAGTAGGAAATGTTAAGACACAGTTCTGTGAACAAGTAGCAGTACATCCAGTTAGCCAGGACTATCAAAGATGGTAAAGCCACACTGATGCTTTCAAACTGTGTTACAGCCGTTCAGAAGTCATCTGGTACCTTGGAGTGGGCAGTAGATCCCAGGATTACCTTCAACAAAAGAAGGGACTCCAACTCATTTATACATTGAACCTTAGATACTACTGAGCAAACAGTTGAGTTGTAAGGGTCTATCTTCACATCTGGTAAAATACTCTGATGCTCTTGGCTATTTTTATTTTTATATTTAATACATTTACATGTAAAGTGTGGTTTAAGCTCTAGTTTCAGGTCATCAGGATGCTTGAGTAGGTCTATCTAGTGAGCAGAACAATTCACCTGTAACTTTTGTTTTTCCCACCTTGTTTGAGGGGCGACTTAAGGATTGCTCCTTCCTCTACAGCAGTGTTAACATAGCACTGTCAGTCAGAAAAGTGGGACTAAGCAGTATATTCATTTCTATGTTAAAGAGCAATATGAAACTTGTGATTCAGTCAACAAATATGCAGGATTACAGATGGTACACTTTACCTTCATAGATTCTTTACCCCAAGAACAAAATAAATTTTGATTACTGACTTAATTCTTAAACACTGGTGACTCCCTAGTCTGACAGATCTCTAGTTGTCAGGCATGAATTTGTAGCATTCTCTGGTTTCTCCAGTTTGCTTTAAACAGACTGTGGTTTGAAATCCAAAGCTCCAATAAATGTCCAATGCATATTCTGCACCAGCCCAACTTAACTGCCTCTTTGTTTTTTGTTTTTTATATTTATTTATTTTATGTACATGAGTAACACTGTTGCTGTCTTCAGACACACCAGAAGAGGGCATCTGATTCTACTACAGATTGCTGTGAGCCACCATGTGGTTGCTGGGAATTGAACTCAGGATGTGTGGAAGAGCAGTCAGTGCTCTTAACCTCTGAGCCATCTCTCCAGCCCTTTTTCTTTTAGAAAGTTGGGCATATATACCTTTGGCCCAAAGGAAGATGGTACAGCCCCAGGGGACTCCCTTCAGGAATGAAGGTGTTCTTCAACCTCCAGTGCCCCCAAAGAGTCACTCCTTATTTGTGTCTGGCTAGGCTGGGCTGGGCAGAACCAACCTTGAGCAGGAGGGAGCCACAGGCAAGCTGGAATGGGGAAGGCTGCCAGGGAGATGTTAGTGCTTTCTACGCAGTGGCTAGCACTGCATGTGTTTGCTGGTCATTGATGAAAACATTCTAGTTCAGGAAGTAATTGTCTTCTAGAAGCACCGTTTTATAACAAACATTCCTATTTAGATACCATGTATCTTGCTATGTGCTTAATTATACTGAAATCTCCTGAAGGTTTGACAAAGTTATCACTATGATTTCATGGTTTTTTTGGATGAAGGATATTGTGGGAAAATTTCTCCCCTTCCTTAAAAGTACTGCAGGTAGGGCACCAAGACATTAACATTTACTTTTTAATTTACCCTGAAAACATCAACATTTCTGAGTGGACTGGGGGTAGTCTATTATGAAGAGCAATCAGGACTGGGTTAGGAATTGGGGCTGTTTTACAGCGATCTAGTTTCTCTCATGAGGATTCCTAAGTGGGGTTCTTTTTGCCACTGACATGAATCCCAACTTAGAACTAGAGATGTATAATTTCCATATACATTTACTTTTGTACTGCATACCCCACAAACCCTTTTTGTTTTAAAGACCAAAATCCAAAGGATACGATTACATGTCGATCAGATGGATTTCGCTGGCGTGTCCTTTCTAACTGAGATAGCTGTTTGGCTTCTCGATTCCTTGCTGTTAATGTTGCTTTGAGATCATCCTGTAAATAAGCATTTTTCTTAATAAGACTTTCTAACTTAAGAAATAAAACATTCTATCTTAAGAATGGAAGAATATTTGTTTGATCCCGGCACTGTGAGCACACAAGTTATGAGTACTGTAGATGTGTCTTGTGTGTGTATACACACGAGAGCCTGTGCATTTCATTGATATTTTCTCAAGATAAGACATACTATGAGTGGAAAGTGAGCCATACAAACTCATGACTATAAGATTGGTTCTGGTGATGCTTCCATGAGCTAATATATAAAAACCAAGCACTGAAAAATAATAATTCTATTTTGTGTAAATTTTACTCTTAAGTTGATTTCAAAAGCAGTTTGTTAGATTTTAAAAATACAAGTCACCATCTTTAAAACAAGAATACATGAACATATTTATCACATATTTTAAATGTTTCCACAATAATTTTTTTTACTGCTAGATAGAATACTAATAAACTCAGCAAGCTTGGTAAAAATGCTTCATTATTTTTAAAGATCCAAGAAAATCTTTTTCAAAATATATAAAAAGAATAACTGTATGTTATTTTTTACTTGTTATGAAAAAGACAAGACCTCATACCTTTTTCATAATACCAAGTGGATAAAAAATGGACTGACTTACTCGTTTCATCTTTACAATGGTCCCATAAGCTTTCAAAGGTTCAACTACTTTGGCTTCAAGTCTTTCAACCTATTGAAAATTATATAAAATATAACTGAAAAGAAATATAGAAATACCAAAATTTAAATCCTGAAATGAAGATCTATGCTGTTTAATCTGAAATAAATACTATACAGATCAAGAGTTTGAAATCTTGTTACAGTATAGTTAGAATCTTGTTATAGTATAGTACAGCTTCGGGAGGTTTAAGGCAGGGCAGCTGCCACTTTCATGTGTTCAAGCACATACTGTCAAACATCACAGATGCTAACTCCCAATTCATAGAGCTCAACTGTCCAGAAAAATTAAAAGCCGAAAAATACAGTGTTACTAGGGACATTTAAAGGAACACAACCCTCAAAAGCAAACAGCTTAGGAATTATTGTATTAGCTGAATTGTTATAAACAGCCACTTATGATGTATTAAAGCCCAGAGAACAAGACAAATGGGCTTAGCGTTGCTGATCTGCCAAACTGTACAACTGATCTCTTTTTATCTAGAATTAAATAGTTCCTCAAACTCATCTAAATTTTCATCTCAAGGTGATAGTAATTCTTTTAATAACACTAATAAAAGGAACTGAAGAAAAATTTTATGTAAATACATATACAAGAAAATGATGAGGCACTGAAACTTTGCCAGGGTGTGCAAGCAAATGACATGTATTGCTTAAAACAAACATTTTACAGCAAATAAAATGCTTTTAAAAATGATACATGTTTACCTAATCAATGCACTTCATTTCATGTTAATTCCTTAGTTTCTGGAAATGATGTTATATTGATGTTTCATTTTAAAGGAGCTTAGGAAAATGTAAAAAATAATCATTTAAATATTTAGAATTCTGAAATCAATGTTATGACTAATCAGGCCAGTCTGATGTACACCAGCTGTAACACCGTACACTGTGAGGTTTATCCTTGTCTGTTCTAACAGTTTCCCTTGTCTTTCCCTTGCCTACCTTTGCCATGTTCATTAGCATCTCCACCATTTGGTAAGCAGGGAAACAGAGCAGAGCAAACGCAAATCAATCCACTTTGCTATTTGATAACTAGCATAAAAATTTTCTAGAAAGGGGAACTTATTGGTAAAATAGGACTTTAGGATTATCTTTGAGTAAAAACTATTTCTGAAGCATTAAATCTCCAGTTACCATGTATAACTGAGTATTGCTTATTACAGAAGAAATGTATGCCAAGAACTCAACGTCTTTCTTACAAGTACCCCTGAGAGATTAGTACTCAAGTTTTGTATGCATAATGATGATAAGTTCATAGATTATTTCTCTTTTTAACTTTCAGGAAATGAAAAATTTGTTTTAGGCTTTAAACATAAGAAAGATCAATGGGGGTTGTTACAAGAGTAAAAAAGCAATGGAATTTGAACATGCCAACTTTTGTTATGTTAACTGGCATCTAAAAGAAGTACATGAAAATGCTTATGCAGGATTAAGAAAATACTGGTTTTTAGATAGATCTCTCAAGAGCAAAGCTCTGGTCACTCAAAGCACACACACACACACACACACACACACACACACAGAGCCAACCCCTCAGCTGTATCACTTGTGTTACAGATCATAGCTTTCCGATTGCTCGACTTCCAAATCAAGGGAATATCAGCAACGTGTAGCCCATTTATTAGTAACTTGTCATTTTGTCATTTTCAGCATTTCTATCTCTAGTCATTCTTTAAAACGCACTTGGCCCACACAGGCCATACAGGTGCTTTTCTTCCCCCATGACTGCTATATATGTCACCTTTTCTGAATGCCTGCTTCCTGTTATCCTGTTGGCAAATGCAGCGGTCATAGAAAGGTTCCATATAGAGGGCCCACAGCGTTACAAACAAGAAAGACATTTTTATCAAGGGTACATTCACCACTGCTGGGAAGGTTACAACGAAAAGTTCACAATTCCTACACACTGCTTTGGCTTATGACAGCAGAACCCCACTTCATACCTCTGCCTGGCGGTAATCTTGAAGTTTGGCAAACTCATCAGCAAAGTCTTTCAGACCCTGCTTTAAATTTGGGGTCTCAGTGGAGGCATACATGTTGATTTCATTCACCAGGAGGTCCGCTTTGTCTCGAAGCCTGGCAGTTTTCCGTACATAAGCAGCAAAGATTTGGCAAAGCTCTCCAAAATGCTTCTCCACATTTGTGACAGCATCCTGCAGTTGTTTTGTTTGAGCATCTCTAGAAAAAGGAGATACAGAACACTGTTCTTGAAACAATAAAGACGGGTGTCCCGTTAATTTTACATGCAAACATTCCCGGGGCATCCTGAAGCCCTGAAGGGCAACATTCCCAACTCTCCCAGAGGCCCGTCCTTCCTAGGACCTCATGCAGGCAGGGTCTGGTCTGGTCCTGCCTAGAACCTTGCAGGCCCGGGAAAGGGCCTGGGCCTGGCGGGTCGTGAAGGGGAGGCGCTGCCGCGGCCTGGGCACCGGCGGCCTCCTGGGCTCTGTACCGCGGCGGGCCCGGCACAGCTCAGGGGGACCAGTCGGCCCCGCACTCGCCGCAAGCCAGGTGGACGGGCTGCAGAGCGCCACCGAGACCGTGCGGCCTCCTCCCGGCCTAGCCGGCCTCCAGGCCCCTCGGCCCGGCTCCTCTCGCCCACCCGGCCCTCTCCCTCGGTAGGCCTGCAGGACGAGGCCCCGGCGGTTACCGGTCATCCAGATTGCGCCTCAACATCTTGCCTTTCGCGCCGCCGGGGACCCAGGACGGGAGCCCAACGAGCGCGGCTCCGGGCCGCCAGGGCGCGCGGGAGCTGGGGACGCCGCCACTTCTACCGGGAGCTGAGAGCGCGCCGGGCGCGCCGCCGCGCCTGCCCGGCGTTTCCGTGGCGACGCGGCGCGCGCCCCGGCGGTCAAGAGCAGGGCGCGGGAGACCAGAGGTCATTGGGCAGAGGGGACACCGAGCATACTCCTTCAGCTCCTGCAGCTCTCTAGCCCTCCCAGCCCGCTGGAAGCAAAGGAGGAAAAACAACCCACCAGCCACCGGAAGGGGTACGGGAGAATAAAGGTGGATGGGGTTCAGGCTCAGCTTCTGGAGGTGTGGACTTGATGCCTTGCGCGTCTCTGTGCTTCTCTGTTGAATGGGACAACGTGTGGGCTCGTGGAAGCTCCCTTTGGAAAAGAGCCGCTCTGTAAGTTAGATTTCTATTGCTGTGATTAAGACCCCGACAAAAATCAAGTTGGGGAGGAAAGGGTTTCTTTGCCTGACGTACCCCAAGTCACAGTTCTTTGAGGAACTCAGGGCGGGAACCTGGAGGCAGGAATTGAAGCAGAGGCCATGGAGCAACACCGCTTGCTGGCCTATTCGATTGACCTTCTTATATACCCCAGGACCTCCTGCACAGGGGCGGTACTCTCTACAGTGTTACCGGGCCCTTCCACATGAACCATCAATCAAGAAAATAGCCCACAGGTCAATCTGATAGGGATATTTTCTGAATGTCCCCTCTTCTCAGGTGACTCTAACTTTGGTCAAATTAACCAACAAAAACAAACAAACAAACAACAATAGCAACAAAAACAAAACAACATCAACAAATCTAGGCAACACAACAGCGCTTACTGCCTCATCTTTACTCATCTTTAATTTTATCTCTTCCCCCCCTTCAGCTAGCTTCGTTTCTACTTTGTGAAAAAGATTGTTAGACCCAGTCGAGGTATGGACCTGAATGAAGGTCCTCAGATGGAAGAGACACAGATAGAGCCCACAGTTAGAGCCTTTCTCTAACTTCTGAGAGGGAAGTTTCTCTTCTGAGTGAACTTGGGGTCCAACTTCAAGCTTTGTCTGCTTCTCAAATGCCCATAATCTCTGAGAACAGAGTCCTAACCTATGGTCAGAACAGTCTTTGCTCTTACAGATCTCATAGCCTTGGTGGAGGATAAAGCTAGCCAAAACAACCCAACACATATAACGCAACCCAGAAATGTGTCAAATTTTAAGAACAATTATAAGACCTAGTGGCCCATAAAAATCCATTCGTCAGTTCAGGATTCTGTAAATGGTGTGGATGGTTCTTTGGTTCTGTTCAGCTGGGCTCTTTCCTGCCTTTCCAGGTGGCGAGTCTGTGACTAGCTGCATAAGCTCACTAAATGCTATGGTGTTGAGCAAGTAAGTCCTGCAACTGTGAGGTGGGGAACCAGATGTGTCCAACCCCGCCCCCCCCACCCCCAAAATCTCATCTTAAGACATTAAGTAAGAATTGCTCCCTCCTTGTCCTGGGCCTGCGTGCCATGGTGGCGCATGTATCCTTGTGACTTCCACCTTTACCATAGCCTGGCATTCACATAGCCTTGTGGCTAAATTACAGCTTTGAGCACCTGGGATTCCTCTTCGTGCAAATGAAGCATTCCCAGTACCTCAGTACCAACCAATGATGTACACTCACCCGGAAAAAACCCCTACCTACTACCCAAAGTTTACACAGCCCTTCTTACCCTCCAAGAAAGAGAGCTGTAACTCTGAAACAAACGTCCAGCCAACAGAGTTCCTGCGGACCCAGGACCCACCCTGCCCGGTGATTCTTTATTTTTTCCATTCCAGTCTAGTGTACACAGTGCCTGAGTACCCCAAAGGCAGAAACGGGACTGGCCAGTTTGAATATGGTTTGAGTGTCCTCAGAGTGTTCATGACTCTGAGGCTTGGTTTGCTCCGTAATGTACGGTGGGAGATGCGGACATTTAAGGGAGGATCCTAAGGGAAAACATCGGGCTGTGGAGACTATCACTCTTGGAAGGGATTAAGGTGGTTTTTTTGTTTGGTTGGTTTTTTTGTTTTTGTTTTTGAGTCTCTTTTTTTGTTTTTGTTGTTGTTATTATTATTATTATTTTTTTGAGTAGCCCTGGCTGGAACTCACTCTGTAGACCAGGCTGGCCGCAAACTCAGAAATTCACCTTCCTCTGTGCTGGCAGTGCTGGGATTAAAGGCGAGCGCCACCACTGCCTGGCTTGAGTCTCTTCTTATTAGTTGTCTGGAGAGGTTGTAGATTAGAGGCTGACCTCACTTGGATAGAACTTCTTCCATCCACACCTGCGGCTACCATTTTGACCAAATCCACTATAGGAAGTCTCTGTCCGAGCAGAGCCACTAACTAGCACCATGCCCTTGAATAGCCAGAACTCTGAACCAAATCAACGTGCATTTGGAGACACTTGCGACCCTCAAGCATTTTTGAAAGATTTTATTTATGTATGTATGTATGTATGTATGTATGTATGTATGTTTATGTGAATGCATATGTGCCTCTTGAGTTTATATGCACCATGTGTGTTCAGGAAGGCCAGAGACGGCATGGGTTTCCTCGGAACTGGAGTTACAGGCTGTTGTGAGCCGCCATGTAGGTTCTGGGGAATGAAACCAACCTCTGCAAGCCCTCATGACTTCTGATCCGTTGCTTTAGCCCACTAGCCTCAGGTGTTTTATGACAATAACATAAAGCAGACAGATACAGGTGGCGTAATTAATGTGTCATACAGCAGGGAACCTGTCAGCTGCGGCAACATGCCTTTTATTTCCACCAGGTCCACCAAGATTCTTCATATAGCTTCGTTTTAAACTAGCCAGCAAGCCATGGCAAGTCCCGCTGTACACATGCCTTTAAAGTGTCTGCTAAATTACCGTGGGTGCCTTGGCTTTATTGGTCGATACAACTTACATGTTCCACATTAAGATGGCACACTAATTACCACGGGCCCAGGTAGTGGCTGCTTCTGTCTGTTAATCCATGTACCAATTGGACATTCATGGTACCAAGAGAGCATGTGCTTACAACAGAGCTTTGGTTTGACCTTGTTGAAGAACTTCAGTGAAGAGGAGGCATTTAAACTGAGACCCAAAGAATGAGAAGGGGTTAACCAGAAGAAAGGGGGATTAAGATTAGGCCCAGGAGAGGGCAGCATAGGCAACTTGTCTCCTTCTTTCCCAAGGCAGCTCTTTTCTCCCTCTAGAATTCCATATCTTGCATCTGCATGGATGTGACATCTGTCAATAATAAATTTGATGGCCTGTGGCTTAGGCAGGAAATAGGAGGTAGAACATCCGGGCGGCAGAAAGGATTCTGGGAGAGTGTCAGGTAGGAGTTTTCCCCAGGAAGATGTGACAAGATGTATGCATGTACCTAAGCATAGAGAGCCAGCCATGTGACAGAATGTAGATTATTATAAATGGGTTAAGTTATGATCCAGCCAGAGAAGAGCCTAGCTATATGGCCAAGGTATTTATAAATATATTTTGAGTCTGAGTCTTACTTCCATTTCTGGGAGCATGAGATTGGAAGGAAAAAAGACCAAACATCTATACTGTTCCTGGATACACACTGAACCTATTTCAGACCGGGTTTTGTATGTGTCATTCCCTATGCCTGGATATTCCTTCTCAGGTCTTCACATGGATGTTCCATTTTTAGAATATATAGAATTATGTTTATAAAGCTCCTATAGAGGAAGGCTTTCTCTTTCTCACATCTCCAAGTTGCTATGATATCTCCTGTGATGTTTCCCCTTGATGCACACACCACTCTCAGACATTAATCTGTTAATGTGCTGGTTTGCTATTTCATGAGAATATACTCTGTGGAATTAGTTTTCTATTTTGTTCACATTTTAGTGCCAGTGCTAGCCCCCTGTTAGACCTTAGTAGGAATTGTTGATGAGCTAAAGTCATCAATGAATAAATGAATGTGTGAAAACCCCGTGGCTGAGTGTTTTCTTCTGTGTGCGGAAGTAGAGGAGAGTGGAGATGGCTGTGGGATTTGATGAGAGGATGGGTAGGGAGTAGGGAGAGGTCCTGCAGAGCATTTTGGCTAATGCTAATGAATTTTGACTTTGGTCCTTGTATGAGTCAGGGTTCTCCAGAGGAAAAGAACCAACAGGTTGTATATGTGTATAGTATGTGTGTGTGTGTGTGAATATATATACACACATATATATATATATATATATATATGTATATATATTCATTATAAAGAAATGTTCCAAATGATTATGAGGGCTGAGAGATCTCAAGATCAAAGGCAACATGGGAGAAGCAGCACGGAACAACAGTTCGAGAGCAAGAACTAGAAAAGCTGGTGCTGTGAATATCACTGTGGAAGCTAGAGTTCTAATCCTCAAAAGTGTGTTTCAGTACTAGTCTGAGTGTCATCAAAAAAACCAACGTATCAGCTCACACTAGATGGCAGGCTTTAACGAAAGAGGGCTTATTTTAGTCAGGGTTTTACTGCTGTGAAGAGACACCATGACTAAAGCAACTCTGATAAGGACACTATTTAATTGGGGTTGTCTCGCAGGTCCAGTCCATTATCAAGGTGGGAGCATGGAAGTGTGCAGGCTGGCACAACACTGGAGGAGTTCTACATCTTCATCTGAAAGCCACTGGGAGAAGACTGGCTCCCACGTACTGAGGAGGAGGGGCTTATTGCCCACCCACACAGTGATTCACTTCCTCCAACAAGGCCACACCCACTCCAACAAGGCCATACCTCCTAATAGTGACACTCCCTGGGCCAAGCATATTCAAACCACCACATTTCACTCCTTGGCCCCCATAGGATTGTTCAAACACATGTGTCTATGGGGGCCACACCTAGCCATAGCATATTAAAAAATACATTTCAGCCAACTTTCAAAGTCTCCATAGTCTATAGCAGTCTCAACACTGTTAAAAGTCCAAAGTTCAAAGTCTCTTCTGAGACTTGTCCAATCAGTTAACTGTAATCCTCAAAGCAAGACCAGAAACCGGCTGGGCAAACTCCAAACTCTGCATTTCCATGTCTGATGTCAACGCAATCTTCAGATCTCCAGCTCCTTTTGCATCTTTGTTGACTGTAGCAAACTTCTTTCTCCTGATCTGATTCCACTCCCTGTTAGCAGCTTTCCTTGGCAGGCATCCCATGGCTCTGGCATCTTTAACATCTTGGGGTCTCCAAGTCAACCTCAACTTCACAACATCCTGTTCCAATATCTAGGATCCATATATGATCTTCTGGGCTTCTCCAAAGGACTTTCATCACTTCTCCAGCTCTGCCCTCTGTAGCGCCCTAGGCTCTGGTTGACTCCACTCCACTGCTGCTGCTCTTCTTGGTGGTCATCCCATGGTACTGGCATCTCTGATATGCTGAAGTCTTTTGCTGCGACTAGGCTTCACTAATAGCCTCTCATAGGCTCTCTTCATGGCGCCAAACCTCAAGTTCTTTGCATGACCCCTTCTGACCTGGGCCATCAACTACATCTGAGGCTGCACCTTTATCAGTGGCCTTCCATGTCCTCTCACAGTGCCAAGCTTCAGCAGCTCTTCATGACCATACACTTTATATTTTTCCTTTCTCAGCTTTTTTTTTTCCCTTCGAGGCAGGGTTTCTCTTTGTAGCCCTGGCTGTCCTGCTTTCTTAGCTTTCTATATTTGTTCAAACACTCTTCGTGAGACTTAATCAGAAAACAAAGTCTCTGCTGAGCTTTTTTAAGACTTTCTTTGTCAATGCAATTAATATAAATCTCTTTACTTTAGCCCCAGGTAGACTTTTCAGATAAGGGCCAAAAAGCAGCCATATTCTTCGACAAAATATCACAAGAACACTCTCTCAGCCACATATTAAAATTCTTTTCCTCTGAAACCTCTAGAGCCAGGCTTCCACCTTCCCCTCCCCTCCTCTGCCCTCCCCTTCTTTTCACTATCCTATCCTACCTTACCTCAGTTGAAAAAATATTTCCACCAAACTAGCCTGTAGGCAAGTCCGTAGGACATTTTTTCCATTCTTGATCAATGTGGGAGGGCCTAGCCCAATGTCAGCCATATCATCCCTGGGCAGGGTCGTCCTGGGTTGTATAAGAAATTAGGGTGAGGGAGTCATGGGGAGCAAGCCAGTGAGCAGTGCCCTCCATAGGTTCTGCTTCAGTTCCTGCCTTGATTTCCTGCTCTGACTTCCTATCAATGGTAGATTATAACTTTAAGCCAAAAGAAACCCTTTCCTCTCAAAATTGCCTTTCATAATGATGTTCAAGACAGCAAAGGAAACCACCCTACACTTCTCTCAAGATTCCTGTTTCACAAAGTTCTTAACACATGTAAACATTTCAGTTCTGTTCTCTATTTGGAGAAAAGAAGGTGTTGTTTTAGGGTCAATCTATCATTGAGCATAGCAGTCCTGACTGAGAATTACTGCCCTGGGTTACAAGTAGTATAGGTGTTGCCTTTGCCAGAACAACCAAGTGATGCCTGTGTATTTTTATGTAAGCATAACATTATTTTTTAAAACATTCAATGAGTCTCAGTTTGTTTAGTATGGCTGAAGAGGGGGCCAGTGGAGACATACTTAATTAACTTACACTCTAACAATTAAATACTAGTCATGGAGAAAAAGTCATGTTCCATATGTTGGACTGTCCATGGATCATTAAAGAATACTTGCTAATTCTCTGTTTTGGATTTTAGAGGTGATAACACACTTTAAGTTAGAATTATTGTAGTTTAAAGAATGTTATTATTTTGATAATCTAAGCTTTTTCTGTCACTTCTGTCGTCCCACTTAATGAGTGAGCCAACAATGTCAGGCGTTCAGGAGTGTCTTGTTTAACATGCACAAGACCCTAAGGCTCATCCCAGCTCTTAATTTCCCCTCAACAAAGAAAAACAAATAAACACAAATATTTAATTAAAAAATTATAGCATATTTTATTTAGTTGCTAATAGAGGATTAATATCTAAAAATTATAACTTCTAAAAGAACTGGTCCTTAATTTTTTTTTAATTAGACAAAGAAAAGAGGACAGCTTTCCTCTAAATCTTTCCTTAAAGGAAAGTAGGTTAAACAAATTTCTTTAATGTCGATGCATAGAACTAGACATTTTATCTAACAGAAGACACACACACACACACACACACACACACACATATATATATATATATATTAGTAAATTCATGGCTTTTGGGTTTGTTTTATGACTGGCCTATCTAGTTTCACCAGGGCCATTTTGTGACTATTGTTTTGGACTATCTGTTAAAGCATGGTGGAATCACCAGTGGGTACCCATCTACAGGCAGTGATTCTCTCCTTTCTCAGAATTTACCGGTAGCACATAGTTCAGCAGAAGAGTAGGACCTTCAGAACTTCTCCTCCATCCATGCCTGATTATCGACAAGTCCGTTCTTGGTGTAGGCAGCTGTACTGCTGTGAGTCTGCGATGGCAGTCTCTGTATCCTCCCTAGTTGTTGGCACTTTGCAGCCCATTCCCCTATTATTTAGCTCTTATATTCTTTGTCCCACCTCCTGCCCCCTTCGGCAATGTTCTCTGAGTTTTAGAGGAGACAGTATAAATGTCTTGCGGAGGACTAGTGACTCATCTGCCACTTATTCTCAGAATCCTGTGCAGCAATTTGTCTTTATACTCATCAGCATTCAGTGCTGAGATGCTTTTCTGATTAGGCTGTGTGTAACATTTGTCTGTGGGTGTTAACACTAATATATAGAAGGAAATATTATATCAAGTTAGCTAAACCATATTCAATTTCCGTCTAGACCTATGGCCTCATGTACAATACATTTATAGTACTAGGAATGGATTCCCTCCTGTGGAGTTGGCCTCGATCCAATCAGAGTAGTTGGTGACATTATAACGGTAGTGCCACTATTGCACAGTGAGCACATCTTGCCTGGAAGGTTGGGCTTGTGGCTCATATGGTTCACAGTTGGGGAAGACTTGACTTTTTTATCCCACAGTGGTCTGTTCAGTGCCACCTGGGACTGTAAAAGTTAGCTGGTACAAAGGAAGTGTTGTGCCCAGATCGTGAGAACCCCAAGGAGACCACCAGGAACCACAACTCTGATGCAAAGCACATGAGAGTCTTTATGCAAGCTCAAGCTCAGGCCACAAACTTTCCAGATGCAACATGATAGGAACGTAGCCCCGAGGGCTAGGGGAAGGGGGTTTATAAAGGAAGAAAACTGCAAGCAGGGGTTTCCAAGCCTTGGCATTACATTAGAGGGTAAAGGAATGTTGGCCTCTAAGCTAATTGGTTGACAGCACCTGGTTAAACCACAAGGAGAGACCATATATCAAAAAGGAGCATCTTGACCTTGGAAAGATTTATGCTTTCTTAGCCTCCTCTGTTGTTATCAGCCAACTGCAGCTGCTATGTCTATTTTGCTACTGCCAGGGACATTTTGTGGTTTTTCTCAGACCTCAAGGGTAGGGGCCATGCCTCTCTAAGAGCAAGTTAACTTAGAATGGAGTCTTAAGAGCAAAGTGGAGTTTATTCTGCTACCTCAGTCCCTTTAGACGCTTCCAGTTCAGCTCCAGCTTGATTTCTATACATTGTGCAACTAAGATGTGGGGGTGTCATCAGCAATAAGGGCTTATCATCTTGTCTAGAGGAAACCAAGAGGAATGACAAAGGTCTGCATGTCTTTTGGTATTGTTGCTAGTACCTTATTGACCAACAACTCCTAGGGTGGCACCCTACTCTTGGCACTGAGTGTTTTTCTTTAATCATTCTTGTTGTCTACAAGCATCCTTTTGAGAGCCAAACAGTGCATCTCTCTTTAAACTCCTTTAAAACTTCATATTTTTAAAAATTGGTTACAGGATAGTAGTTTCCACATAGCTTGTTATAGGAAAGGATATAGACATTCCTTCTATTGGCAAATTTAGTGCATACACTTATTTGGTCCAGTACTACCAGCCAAGGAGAGAAACTGATACTCCATAATTCTTCATGATGAGTTTTAAATGAAAATGACCTCAATTGGCTTTCTTCTCAGGACAGTGGATCGGGAAATGGGCTCAAGCAATTAAGCACAAGAGCTTTGATAAGCTCTCATTTTCCTGACAGGAATTAAGTTTTGGTGTCAGCTTGCTCACAGGCATTAGCATGTCTCTGAATCTCCTGGAAAAAAATGTTAAAATACATCTTTCCAAGCTTCAGAACTTATGGTTAGATGTGGTGAGGCCAAGACTGCATTTGCAGTGCTTTTTAGGATGACCCTGGTCCTTCTGGTTGTGAGGTTGTGTAGGCTTAGATTTTTTTCAGTACCTACTTTTAATAAGGATTCTCAAATGCTTCGACCCTCTTCTAGCCTACTGTCCAAAGGTAGGGGGGAAAAGATAGTAAATAGGACAAAGGGATGTGGACCTGTTTAGAAGTAGTTCTTTGGGGGCAATTCCAATCTCTATTGTCAGGATACCAGCAGTCCAGTTCAGTAGTGTCAGGATACCAAACATGAATCAGCAGTGGTGGTGTGATCCAACAGAAACAGCCAGCCTCTGCTGAATTGGCAGGAACCATCAGGAACAACCAGGACCAACTGGGAAGCCAAGAGAAGTTCTCTGCTGTGCCTCTTTCAGTGAAGTGAAGGTCAGTGAAGATGAGAGAGCAACGAAGCATGCAAAGCTAGCTATGCAAGCAGGTGCTGTTGCTGTCCATTGAATTCTAGTTACCCTCTTTCCCAATACCATCTGCCCTCCCACAGGTCTTGTCTCAGCAAAACGTCGTGTGAGTCTGCACCACATGACATCCAGAAACTTCCACTTCAAGGGTGATCTGGGTTTCTGTCATTCATTGATTCAAGGTTGGTTGAGTTGATCTGCCTGGCTAGGCAGGTGGTACATTCCTCTCTCATGGGTCTTTGTGGTCCCTGTGTAAGACTTTCCAGACAGGAAAGAGGAAGACAGTTTTACAGTCAAGGCTATATGAATATTCCCTACCAGAACCTCCACAGAAGCTCTCAGGGAGCATGCTTTGAGAACAGTAGACAACCTTGCGTTCTCAGGGCATAGCCATGGGATTGTTGTGCAAAATTAATAGAAACATTCACTGTTAAGTGCTTATTTTGATATCTGCGACAATAAGTACTCTACAAAGTCAGCTCCTACTACTATCATACATTTATCAATGAAAAAAGAGGCCAGAGGCCACACATGTGATAGAGAGCAAGGTGTAAAGTAAGAAGAGTGAGTTAGACAGAGCCAGGCTGACTCCATGACAAGCTGCAAAATGGCAGCCTGGGAGACTAGGCCTAAGTTTCTGTTTCCCAAAACTGGAAAAGTCCAAAACAAGTTAATTCCAGGGAAACCCACCCATCTTGGGTAGCCAATCAGGAAGGAAGCTGCTCCACCACCTACTCTGAGTCAACCTCATCCACAGCCAATCAGAAGCTATACAAGCTGTTCCATCACCTAACTTGAGCTAAGTACAGTTAATCAGCAAAAGTCCCCCCAAAACCCTCATAGCCTTAACCAATCACAAAGGCAATAGAGCCAACCAATCAAAGGAAAGAAAGTTAAAACTCATCCATCCCTACTCTAAGAGGATATAAGTTGACTCTGGGAAGTCCACACCCGTCTCTTCCCGATATATTGTAGAGCCCTGCATGCAGGTTCCCTGCAGAATAAACACTGTTTGCTGTTGCATACTATTTGAGTCTGGGTATCATTCCTCACAAATAACAGACACTTACAAAAGCTCACGGTGGGCTGGGGATAAAGTACATAGGAGGGTTGGGGGAAGGGAAGTGGAAGGGGGAATGAAGTACTCATATTTTAATTAAAAATAAAAACACATATATGGCCCTGGGTTCCATTATCAGCAACACAACAAACAAGCAAGTAACTGTAAGAAACTATGAGCATTTAAAAGAATTCTAAGTATAAGATAGAACTCTTAAATAACATTATGCTTATACGTTGTTATTTGAGTTATGTTGGCAATTTTACTTATCACTGAGGCTTTTGTGCCTAGTAGTGTAAGCAGTATTTGCCTTATTACTAGATTCTTCTAGTTGTCTATTAATTTTTTTGAATATGCATTAAAAGTACACATGTGGTGTTCTGGCGAAAGGAGGCAAAGAAACACTTGAAGATCTCTCAGTGGCTAAATTGGAAAGAGTCTGAGCAACAAAATAAAGTAGTTATGTGTTTTAACCCGAAGCGAAAGATGCATATTTCTGAGTCCATGAGAAGATAAAGCAACGAGAATAAGCAAGCACTGAGATTAATGGAGAAGATGGAGACTTCCCAGGCCTAAGGACTCCGTGTGATCTATACAGACACACTGCCTTCAAGTTGGCTGAGTAACCCTGCCCCATCCTCACGGACAAGACAGTGTGGAACATGGGAAAGGGAAACGAGAGGTACTCTACAGTAGAGGAACATGACAAAGTGCCTCAACAAGTGTCCACTGCCAATGCCGACAGCGAAAGGAGGTTCTACTGGCGTGTAACTTGCAGAAACACTTGAGAATATGCTGAAAACGAGAGGTGGTCCCAGCAGTTAAGAGCACTGGATGCTCTTCTGTGGAATGCAGGTTTTGTTCCCAGTCCCCCACGTGGTGGCTCACAACTGTTTGTAAGTGCATTTCTAGGGTAAATGATGCTGTCTTCTCTCATGAGCATCAGATACACACATGGTGTAGCGACATATATGTAGGCAGAACACTCATACACATTAAATAATAGTAACAACAACAACAACAACAACGACAACAACAATAAAGCCACCACGGTGGAAATGAGATTCTACACACCTGTGATCTTTGATTTTTAAGTTGATAACCCCACCAGAGACATGACAAAAGCACCAAATAAACACCAGCACAGGGGGACTTGACAGCATTACTGAGTAATTCTTGCCAACAGCTTTTGAGGTCATCAAGAACCAAGAAAAATTGGAAAAAATTCCACGGTCAGGGGATCTAAATGAAACTTGAGATATGACAGTCCTCAATATGGGAATCCTGGATATATCCTTGAATGGAAAATAGTCTCTTTCCTATAGAGAGAAAGAAAAGAGAGGAAGGAGAGAAGAGAAGAAGAGAGAGAGAGAGAAAGGAGGGAAGAGGAGAGAGAGAAAGGAGAGGAAGAAAGCAAGAGAGCAAGAGAGGAAAGCAAGAGAGAGAACAAAGAACAAGAGAGGAAGAAAGGAAGCAAGAGAGAGAGGAAGAAGACAAGAGAGAAGGGTGGGGGTGAACTGCCCCTTATATATTGTGTGGTGTGGCTATCTGTCTGTGGGGCGGGCCATGCCCGGCTGTGGTCAGATGACTGGGGGTAGGGTCCAGTTAGAATGCTGGGAGTTTGGGGTATTGTCTACTTGACAGAGCACACATCTCCTGTGGGGGCAGCTGTGAGAGGTTGTGATTGAAACAGGAGCCAAGAACCCAGGAGTCATAGCCAAACGCCTTCAGTTCCTTGCAGGCAGAAACTGCCCATTGGAGCTCTGGGGTTCTGGACTTGTTACTCGATTGGGTCCAGGTTGTCTGGACAGACCACTGCCCTACAAAGCAAGGCAGTGTGCAATGAGAGGTAAGTGAATGAGATAAAGCAAAGCCCATTGGGTTTTGAAGCAAACTCCGTAGCAGGCTTGTTATTAGAAGTCCCATCAGGACTGAAAGGCATTAAAAATGCTATAAAATGCTACCGTTAGGACTTTCCCCCTTCCCTCCCTTCCTCCTCTCCTCCTTTTCCCAGGTGGGTAAGTAGGCAAAGTATACCTCCAACTCTGCCCCAAATGTGCATACACAGTAAGCAGAGAGGTAATCTTGTAAAAATGAATGTGTGTGTGTGTGTGTGTGTGTGTGTGTGTATACAAGAAGTGTTACTGTGAGTGAGTGACAGTCACAGGAAAACCTTGAGAGACCAAATCTTTTAACTTCAGACTCCATTTTAGAGAACTTGAACTCAGGTAAACTAACAGGCAGATACCTAGCATTAGTTTCCAAGTTAGCCCCCAACAAAACCCAAGCCTAGCTCTAGTTTCTAGGCTAACCCCAACAAGACCTGTGTGTCCAGATTAATCTCCCTTAACAAATCTAGCGTTTCCAGGTTAATCCCCAGCAAGCCCGCCATCTGCCCTCTGCCCTCTGCCTAACAACCACTAATGCAGAGGAAAGCAGAAGTTAAATTTATGGTTTGACTCTCCGCACCAGCCAATTGTGCTAAAGGCCATAGCATCTCTCCAATTACATGCTTGCCAGGCTCGACACACACACACACACACACACACACACACACACACACACACACGTTGACTTCCTATAAAACTTTACCCCCATAGATATTTGGGACTTCTCTTCACTGAAACCATCCTGCCTGTGTATTGGCGGTGGGCTGAGGGGCCCAGGCTAGCTCGAATAAAGGCTCTGATGAGATTGCATTGGATTGGCTCCTGTTTGGTCTTTTGGGGTTCCTTTACACTTTCCCTGGCACTACAATCTCAGGTATTGGTCCTCACCTACTTATGGGCAGTGTTTCTTCCTTGTTAGCTGCTGTGTATCCAGGCCAGCTGTCCCACAAGCTTGAGAGGGATTTTCCTGTCTTCACTTCCTACCTCACTGAGTGCTAAGGATTCAGCACCCAGCTTTGTGCAACTGGGAATCCAAACTGCACTCCTCACACTGCGCAGCCAGTGCTTTACCCACGGGGCCGTCTTCCCAGCCATCTCTCATACATTTAATAATCAAAAGTCCTAGATAAGGCAAACTCCTCTCCTCATTGTAGATAAATGCGCTGCTCTGACCATCACTTCTCCCAGTCACGATGATCGATCTGTTTTAAAAGTGGTACGTCTCCTTTACGTGTCTTCTTTACACTTGTGCCCTGTGTGTGCATGTATAATATAGTAGTTTTTTGCATTGTAACCTAATAACCATCATTTGCAAAACTTTTATAATTTATGCCTTTATCACAACATTGCATCTTGCACTTAGTATTATGTAGATTTCTGTTGTTTGATTAAATCACAATGGTTGTATTCTTTATAAGATACTGGTTACTCATATGTTTTCTTGGCACCCGATGAGCTGTAACACATATGTACTGAATTTTCTCTGGTGTCTCCACACAGCTTGTCTTTTCATGTTGTTAGTAGTAACTTTTATAGGACAAGAGTTTCCAATTGTAGTTTGAATGTATTGTTATGTATACTGTGAGGTAAGGATGTAGTTTTATCTTTTAAAAATATGGCTCACCATTTGTGCCAAATTAATTTATTGAATAATTCATCCCCAACTGATTTTCATTACTATTTCTCTCATCTGCCATGTTTATAGACATAGGTTGGCCTGTTCTTAGGCATTCTTTACATTGGCCTGTTTGTTTATTGTTGTGCTGGTGCCAAACTGTATTAATTATATCTGCAAAGCTCTGAATGGATTACATTACTTGAAACCAAGAAAAGGTTGTTTGGAAATTCCTAAAATGAGTGAAGCTGGCCTTAGGTGAATGCATGGTAGGACAGGCTTGCTTTGTGTCTTTTCTGCTCGAGACTCTCAGCTCTACAAAGAATCTGAGATTCCAATTTTAAGTTAATAACCAAACCAAACCAAACCAAAACGGAGAAACTCTGTAAATTCCTAGTGAGACATTCAGTCTAGTATTGCTTTGGGAATAGCTAATGTGCCACCTCTCTCTCTCTCCCTCCCTTTCTCCATTTGTTTTTTGACAGTGTCTCTCCAGCCCACGTTGGACTCAGGCTAGGAAGCTGGAGCTCAAGCTATGTAGCCTAGGATGAGCTTGAACTTCTAAACCCTCTGCCCCTGTGTGCTGGGTCACAGGTGTGGCACCGCCATGCCTGGTTAATGTGGTGCTAGTGATTGAACCTGGAGCCTCAAGCCTGCTAGGCAGGCACTCCACACTAAGCTCCACCCCTAACCCTCACCCTAGTTTATTTTTGACCCATACCTTTTTGTAAGAATTTATGGGTACAGGGTGATGATTTGATACATGTATACATCAGGTACTGATCGAATTAGTTTATTTAGCATATCCATTTGTTCAAGCATTTACTTGATTTTCTCTGACATATCCACATAGTTGTCTTTTTATGTTGTTTTTAATAACTTATATGGGACAGGAATTTTCAATTGTAGGTCCTAGTTTGAACTAGTTTGAATGTATTTTTACATATACTGTGAAGTATTTGTGCCCAGTTAATTTACTGAATTATTCACCCCCTTTCTAGCATTCCCTCTCTTTTGGTTACTTTAAAGCATCTATATATATATGCTGGCCTTCAACTCAGAAATCCACCTGCCTCTGCCTCCCAAGTTCTGGGTTTAAAGGCATGCACCATCACTGCCTGGCTAAAGTATATTGTGGCTTCCTTTACTTTACTACACAGAATATCAGAATTTAAAATTGACCCTGTTCCTCATCATTGCACAGTTGGCTCTAGGAATGCTGACTTTGCTAGGTGTAAAAGGAACAGTCATTTGTTTCTTTCTATATCACATGAAACATGCACAGAGGTTAAGTTATTCAGTGATTTGTAGAGGCTCCACAAAGCTTTACAGAAAGCAAACATCTTTTGGATGTTGTAATAGAATTTCAATTCGGGTACTACATTTTGATTTCTGACAAATTTTGGAAAAGTGGAAAAGTTAAGAAAATGTTTCTAAAATGCACACACTGGGAGAGATTCTAGGGTGGATGTGAAAGGAGTTAGGATGGTATGAGTCTGATCAGACGGTGAGGAAAGTATTGCAGACCTGTGTGCAATTCACAGACGATAATACAAACATTTTTAAAGCTTTACTATAAAGGTTTATGTCTCTTTACAGATTTTAAAAACGTGTCACCAAACAGCTGGCTTACATGTCGTCAGTTAAATATTGATTCATTGTCTACACCAGGCTTCAGAGAAAGCTGTAATATCTGATCTACTAGAGAATTTTACTGATCAGGATAAATTGCGATCCTATTAATAAGGAGGGGCACATGGCTATGACATGGAGAACAACATTCACTGTGGCTTTCCCCAATTTGCAGAGCCCTTGGTAGGCTTTATGGTCCGTGGAATTTCTGTTGTGTAGGTTTTTTTTTTATTTACTTGGAATATTCTTTTCTGGGAACACCAGGAGTTTTTAGAAATCACTTAAGCTTTGTTTTTCTTGAGAAGATATGATCAAACACCTCTTCACCTAGACAGAGTCCCAGTGGCAGATCAAAGAAATCATTCTATCTAAATTAAGCTTGATGAACCAATGAGTTTACTGTTCTCATTTACAGGTGCATAGGTAAGCATGGTGGTTATTCTTAGTTGTCAACTTAACTACATCTGAAATTACCCAAAACCTCCAAGTGGAGGGGCACATATAAAAGTAACTTTTATTTGCCAGATATAATTGTTGTCTTGAAGGCTTACTGCTGAATAAACTTATCATTTCTAGCTCTTTTTGAACTATGGCTGGCTGGTTCAACTCAGCTGTTCAACTTCACTGCACTCAGCCACCTCTACTGACCTGCACTGATCTTCATGAACTCATAAATAAATCCAACTCCTCTGCACTGCACCCACTGCACTGACTCCTGACTGATGGACTCTCTCTCCCTGCCTTGGTCTTAAATAGCTTCTCTTTCCTATCCTCTTCTCGTGAGAGTTGGATGTATTCTATCTCAGACTCATTCTGTCAAATCTTTCTCTGATTTGTCACTTTGTGTGCCCCTCAATTAGGTATCACTTTCAAACATAGTTTCTTCCTTTTACTAACTGTTGTCACCTTAAAAGTGTGTACTAATGGTGTGTCTCTATTCAAGCCAGAGGGATTAAAGATGTTTGGTGTGTCTGCATTCCAGCTGCATCACACAGATGTAGGTTTTTAGATGCGATCCTTTGCCAGAGCAGCCATATTATTGTATTAAAATTCCTCTAAGGCACACCTGTGAGGGATTTTTGCTTAATTTGAAATGAGAAGACTCACTTATAATCTGTATCTTTGAGGTAGGAGTGCATATCTTTAATCCAGATCTTTTGAGGCAGGAAGACATATCTCTAATCTAGGGTAAATCTTCTGCTGGAAGCCCTCTTAAGGACATTGAAAAAGGAGGCGTTTACTCATTTACTGCTTGCTTGCATCTCACCAACAAGTGTATTTCTTCACTGGCATTAGAACTGACTTCTTATTGATTCTGGTGTACACTGAAGACCAGCTGAGATATCCAGTCTAGGTTCTTGGGCCTCTAGGAACAATTACTGGATACTTGGGCTTTCTGTACATTGTTGGATTAGTTGGCCCACATCTTTTAAGTCACTTTAATAAATCTCTTATCAAGTCTGTAACTTCAGAGAACCCTAACTAATACAGTGAGGACTTACTTAAATGAACATGGGTGACTCAAAAACAGCTGCATCTTCCCCATAGCCTACTCCAGCATGGGTGGCAACTTATGAGAACTATGTCATTGGAGACCTAACCCCAGTCAAACTTTCACCTTCTATATATTCTAGCACAATCCCAAAACATTAACAGCTAGGCAAAATCTTGGAGCTGGGAATGTGTGTTTAAGTGCTTGGATCTCAGTTCAGGGTTTGATCACTTCCCATGTCCTAGGAGGGAATGTTGATAAACTCAGTATGTATCTTTGCAATTTTATGAGGTCTCATTTGTCGATTCTTGATCTTAGAGCATAAGTTATTGGCATTCTCTTCAGGAAAATGTCCCCTGTGCCTATTTGCTCGAGGCTCTTCCCCACTTTCTTTTCTATTAGTTTCAATGTATCTGGTTTTATGTGGAGGTCCTTGATCCACTTGGACTTGAGCTTTGTACAAGAAGATAAGAATGGATCAATTTGCATTCTTCTACATGCTAACCGCCAGTTGAGCCAGCACCATTTGTTGAAAATGCTGTCTTTTTTCCACTGTATGGTTTTAGCTCCTCTGTCAAAGATCAAGTGGCCATAGGTATGTGGGTTAATTTCTGGGTCTTCAATTCTATTCCATTGATCTACCTGCCTGTCACTGTACCAATACATGGAGTTTTTATCACAATTGCTTTGTAGTACAGCTTAAGGTCTGGGATGGTAATTCCACCAGAGGTTCCTTTATTGTTGGGAATAGTTTTGGCTATCCTGTTTTTTATTTTTTTTTATTCCAGATAAATTTTCAAATCGCACTTTCTAAGTCTGTGAAGAATTGAGTTGGAATTTTGATGGGGATTGCATTGAATCTGTAGATTGCTTTTGGCAAGATGGCCATTTTTACTATATTAATCCTGCCAATCCATGAGCATAGGAGATCTTTAAATCTTCTGAGATCATCTTCAATTTGCTTCTTCAGAGACTTGAAGTTTTTGTCAAACAGATCTTTTACTTGCTTAGTTAGAGTCACAGCAAGGTATTTTATATTATTTGTGACTATTGTGAAGGGTGTTGTCTCCCTAATTTCTTTCTCACCCTGTTTATCCTTTGTGTAGAGGAAGGCCACTGATTTGCTTGAGTTAATTTTATATCCAGCTACTTTGCTGAAGTTGTTTATCAGGTTTAGGAGCTCTCTGGTGGAATTTTTGGGGTCACTTAAGTATACTATCATATCGTCAACAAATAGTGATAATTTGACTTCTTCCTTTCCAATTCGTATCCCTTTGATCTCCTTTTGTTGTCTAATTGCTCTGGCTAGGACTTGAAGTACAATATTGAATAGGTAGGGAGAGAGTGGGCAGCCTTGTTTAGTCCCTGATTTTAGTGGGATTGCTTCAAGTTTCTCTCTTTACCAATCCTATATCTGATAGAGGGCTAATATCCAATATATACAAAGAACTCAAGAAGTTAGACTCCAGAGAAACAAATAACCCTATTAAAAATGGGTTGCAGAGCTAAACAAAGAGTTCTCAACTTACGAATACCAAATGGCTGAGAAGCACCTCAAGAAATGTTCAACATCCTTAGTCATCAGAGAAATGCAAATCAAAACAACCCTGAGATTCCACCTCACACCAGTCAGAATGGATAGGATAAAAGACTCAGGTGACAGCAGATGCTGGAGAGGTTGTGGAGAAAGAGGAACACTTCTTCATTGCTGGTGGAATTGCAAGCTGGTACAACCGCTCTGGAAATCAGTTTGGCGGTTCCTCTGGAAATTGGACATAGTTCTACCAGAGGTCCCAGTTATGCCACTCTTGGGCATATACCCAGAAGATGCTCCAACATGTAATAGGGACACACGATCCACTATGCTCATAGCAGACTTATAATAGCCAGAAACTGGGAAGAACCCAGATGTCCCTCAACAGAGGAATGGATACAGAAATTGTGGTACATCTACACAATGGAGTATTACTCAGCTATTAAAAACAATGAATTTATGAAATTCTTGGGAAAATGGATGGATCTGGAGAATATCATACTGAGTGAGGTGACCCAATCACAAAAGAATAAATATGGTATGCATTCTCTGATAAGTGGTTTTTTTTTAAGTTTTATTGCATTATGATGAGAAAAGTTACATGATTTCAATTTATCTGAATTCATTACATTTAAAAACATATTTTAAGTAAATAGAATTAAATCACATTCTTGTTTCCCTTTTGTACCCCCACTCCTCCCAGGGGCCCCCCTTGAATACCTACAATGTCTTTTTTGTCATGTTCCTTAAAACTTATAAAATAAATACTGTAGCAATAAAAATGTTATAAAAGTTGTTTGATATAAAACAACAATCAATTTAACAATCTTATATAGATGCTCATCTACAACAATATGAAAATACATTTTTCTTAATATAAATTTTAAATAACGCCAAACATATTAACTGTATATTCCAAAATAATACATCACTACTAGTATTTTCTTAAATGAACATAAATATATAAAGTCTTTTTGCTTGTTTGTTTTGTATTTAGTAGAGCTTAAAATCTTGGCTCTTACTGTGGTACAAGCACAAAATAAGAACAATTTTTAGACATTGGATTTCATTGTAATAAGGCTGTACTTCAATGACCCTCACATCACCAAAGGATTTTACCTCCATCATAGGTAAGCTGAGAATTGACAGTTCTGCTGCACCAAGAAATGAATTGTAGGCACAATTTTTGGATAGACTTCCTGCTATGGTCAAAGCTATTTGACTTGAGTGAGTGACTTTATTCTCAGCCCACAGAGAACAGGTTACATTCATTTAAGAAATGGTGTGTGTATTAAGATGGTGTATCCATAAAGCCATTCACCAACTGTTTCAATGAACAATGGTTCTGCTTGGAGGGTGGCACATATATTAGGTGAGGGTAAGAATTTGGTTAATTAGCTGTGATAATTTGGAAAAGCATTCATCTCAAAGAAAGAGTAACTTATAAAGTCCTCTTCTTCAAAATTGATACAAGACTTACAAATGTCAAGCAAAGCATTCAGTCTCACTTTTTGCTGCTCTCTTACAAGCCACCTTCCTAGTTAATCACTTATGTTTCTTTTGGGTATACAAATACATTTGAAATATATAAGCTGTTCTGAAAACCATAGTATAGTGTAAAGACATGAAATAGGCAACACTATTAATAGAGAGGCTGAGATACGAGAAGCAAGATTTCAAGACCCTTATGTTGTACACAGCCAGACACTGTCACAAACAAGCTGAAAGTATATATAGTTTGTACAATATTGGATCTATTTCTCCAATTACCAAATTAGAGAGACCATTGGATGACAATCAACAAATTTCTAATTCCTCATATTTTCAGATTTCAATTAATTAGGATATGTTGGCAATATTAATTTTCATATTAAGATACTAAGAAAAAGTAATTGTCACTTCCTATTGTTTTAGTTGTAAGAGGTGGAATTAGGATTGTGTGGATTTGTTGAAAGATTACTTTCTTGCTTCTTCTACGGTGTAGTTTTGCTCTTTATGTTGATGTTTTCCATCTATTATCTTTTGTAGGGCTGGATTTGTGGAAAGATATTGTGTATATTTTGTTTTGTCATGGAATATCTTGTTTTCTCCATCTATGGTAATTGAGAGTTTTGCTGGGTACAGTAGCCTGGGCTGGCATTTGTGTTCTCGTAGGGTCTGTATGACATCTGCCCAGGATCTTCTAGCTTTCATAGTCTCTGGTGAGAAGTCTGGTGTAATTCTGATAGGCCTGCCTTCATATGTTATTTCACCTTTTTCCCTTAACTGTGGTAATGGTAAACAACACTAAGCTGATAGATGGGCCTGCTGGAGGAAATTTCACTATCAATAGAGAAATTAATTACCAAGGATTGGGAACTAGTGTTTCCATAGGCCTTAGTGTGGGAGGCACAGCTACAGGTGCTTCTGTCCTAGTTTTGCAAGGCCAAAAGCATAGATAAAAAATTACTGTGTCTTCCCATGACCCTAGTTCCTCAGTTGACCTTGCTAACTCCTGCTGAGTATTTGAGATAGAATAGCCCCCCAGAGATTAGAATGAAACAAGCTGTTTTCCCTCCTTTAGTGGTGGGCACCTCCTTGGTAACCTCTGTTGTGGCTGCTGGTTTTGCCAGGAGGGGCTTTAGCCCATTCTCTTCTCACCACTGCCAAATTATTCCAACAGTTTGCATTGGCAGTGGAAGCCTGCACTGAATCATTAGCTTCTTTACAGAGACAAATAACTTCCCTCGCCCAAGTTGCCTTACAGAATCAACAAGCACTTGATTTGTTGACTGTTGAGAAGGGGGGGATCCTGTTTTTTTTTTTTTTTTCATTAGCACTCAATTATAAGCTTACACTGAAGAGCAACTTCTGCTTCAGAGTCTATAATTTTTTTTTTTTAGGTATTTTCTTTATTTACATGTAAATTTCTCCTTTCCCAGGTTCCCCTCCAAAAACAACAAACAAACAAAAACAACAAGAATGAATCCCTTTTGCCTCCCCCCTCCCCATGCCTGCCACCCCACCCTTTCCCACTTATTGGCCCTGGCATTCCCGTATACTGGGGCACAAAACCTTCACAAGGCCGAGGTCCTTTCCTCCTACAGATGATCGAATTTGCGATCCTCTACTATACACATGCTGCCAGAACATTCAGTCCCATCATAGTCCTTGATTGGTGGTTGGGTCCCTGGGAGCTCTGAGGGTACTAGTTAGTAATTGTTGTTCATCCTAAGGAGCTGCAAACCCTTCAGTTCCATAGAACCTTTCTCTAACTCCTTCATTGGGAACTGTGTACTCAGTTCAATGAATGGCTGTGAGCCTCTACATCTGTATTGTTCAGGTATTGTCAGAGCCTCTCAGGAGATAGCTATATGCTTGTCCTTCCTTCAGTCTCTGCTCCATAGTTAGTCTCTGCCACTCCTTCTGTGGGTATTTGATTCCCCTTTTTAAGAAGGAATGAAATGTCCACCTTTTGGTCTTCCTTCTTCTTAAGTTTCTTGTGGT
>JADRCD010193305.1:0-10905 GCA_019843815.1 Montemys delectorum | reverse complement strand
CTCAGGATGATACTCTCTAGATCCATCCATTTCCCTAAGAATTTTATAAATTCATTGTTTTTAATAGGTGTACTCAGGTACTGTACTCCATTGTGTAGATGTACCACAATTTCTGTATCCATTCCTCTGTTGAGGGGCATCTGGGTTGTTATAATAGTTTCTGGCTATTATAAATAAGGCTGCTATGAACATGGTGGAGCATGTGTCCCTATTACATGTTGGAGCATCTTCTGGGTATATGCCCAGGAGTGTTATAGCTGGGTCCTCTGGTAGAACTATGTCCAATTTCCAGAGGAACCGCCACACTGATTTCCAGAGTGGTTGTACCAGTTTGCAATCCCACCAGCAATGAAATAGTGTTCCTATTTCTCCACAACCTCTCCAGCATCTGCTGTCACCTGAGTCTTTTATCCTAGCCAATCTGACTGGTGTGAGGTGATATCTCAGGGTTGTGTTGATTTGCATTTCCCTGATGACTAAGGATGTTGAACATTTCTTTAGGTGCGTCTCAGCCATTCAGTGTTCATCAGTTGAGAATTCTTTGTTTAGCTCTGTACCCTATTTTTTAATAGGGTTATTTGTTTCTCTGGAGGCTAACTTCTTGAGTTCTTTGTATATATTGGATATTAGCCCTCTATCAGATATAGGGTTGGTAAAGATCTTTTCCCAATTTGTTCGTTGCCTTTTTGTCCTATTGACAGTGTCTTTTGCCTTACAGAAGCTTTGCAACTTTAAGAAGTCCCATTTGTCAATTCTTGATCTTAGAGCAGAAGCTATTGGCATTCTCTTCAGGAAATTTTCCCCTGTGCCTATTTGCTCGAGGTTCTTCCCCACTTTATTTTCTATTAGTTTCAATGTATCTGATTTGATGTGGAGGTCCCTGATCCACTTGGACTTGAGCTTTGTACAAGGTGAAAGGAATGGGTCGATTTGCATTTTTCTACATGTTGACCGCCAGTTGAGCCAGCACCATCTGTTGAAAATGCTGTCTTTTTTCCACTGTGTGGTTTTAGCTCCTTTGTCAAAGATCAAATGTCCATAGGTGCATGGGTTCATTTCTGGGTCTTCAATTCTGTTCCATTGATCTACCTGCCTGTCACTGTACCAATACCATGCAGTTTTTATCACGATTGCTCTGTAGTACAGCTTAAGGTCCGGGATTGTGATTCCACCAGAAGTTCCTTTATTGCTGAGACTAGTTTTGGCTATCCTGGGTCTTTTGTTATTTCAGATGAATTTGCAAATTGCTCTAAGTCTGTGAAGAATTGAGTTGGAATTTTGATGGGGATTGCATTGAATCTGTAGATTGCTTTCAACAAGATGGTCATTTTTACTATATTAATCCTGCCAATCCATGAGCATGGGAGATCTTTCCATCTTCTGAGATCTTCTTCGATTTCCTTCTTCAGAGACTTGAAGTTCTTGTCAAACAGATCTTTTACTTGTTTAGTTAGAGTTACACCGAGGTATTTTATATTATTTGTAACTATTGTGAAGGGTGTTGTTTCCCTAATTTCTTTCTCCACCTGTTTATCCTTTGTGTAGAGGAAGGCCTCTGATTTGCTTGAGTTAATTTTATATCCAGCTACTTTGCTGAAGTTGTTTATCAGATTTAGGAGCTCTCTGGTGGAATTTTTGAGGTCACTTATCATATCATCAGCAAATAGTGATAATTTGACTTCTTCCTTTCCAATTCATATCCCTTTGATCTCCTTTTGTTGCCTAATTGCTCTGGCTAGACCTTCAAGTACAATGTTGAATAGGTAGGGAGAGAGTGGGCAGCCTCGCCTAGTCCCTGATTTTAGTGGGATTGCTTCAAGTTTCTCTCCATTTAGTTTGATGTTGGCTACTGGTTTCCTGTATATTGCTTTTACTATGTTCAAGTATGAGCCTTGAATTCCTGATCTTTCCAAAACTTTTATCATGAAGGGATGTTGGATTTTGTCAAATGCTTTCTCAGCATCTAGTGAGATGATCATATGGTTTTTTTTCTTTGAGTTTGTTTATGTAGTGAATTACGTTGATGGATTTCCATATATTGAACCATCCCTGCATGGGGGGCTCCTGTTCATTTCTGAAAGTAGAATGCTATTTTTATGTAAATGAGTCTGGGCTCATGGAGACTTAGGTCCAACAGTTACACAAATTGTTACTTAAATTGGAGCTCCAGAATAAACAGTTTTCAGCCACTGCCAATAATTGCTGGAAGTCCTCCATGTTTACCCTCTTGATGCCCCTCTTTGGACATCAAGGAGCATTAATGCTTAATACGCATTTTATTGTTAGTATCTTTGAAACCTTTCATTTTTAATAAAATTACTGACTTTATAAAACAGCAGATTGACTTCATGGCATCAAGACCCTTGCAAATTCATTATCATAGGCTTGATTTGGCTGATAGAGGCCTTGCCGAACCTGAGGTTGATAATTCTCCTTTAGGAGCTGCGTAGGATTCAGACCTGTGCATGCTGGTTCTGGAAAAAATGAATCCAGTATGGGCACCAGCATGGACTGCGAGGCTAAGCACCTCAGGGGAAGGTTCCATGCAGACTGTCTTTGAATTCTCTGTGAGACAAACCTGGTTTGCAAAGAGGTTGGTATCTGTTTTTTTTTTTGTTTTTGTTTTTGTTTTTGTTTTTGTTTTTTTTTTTTTTTAAAGATTTTCCTAAAAGAAGGCTCTGACTCCCATCTCCAAAAGATACCAAGAGCCATGACAGTGGGACATAATGATAATCCGAGCCACAGGAGAATCAGGTCAATGCTCCCCGCACTGGTTAACGCCCACTCATCCAAAGATGAGGCAAGTATATGATCACCTCAGTTCCTTAAGGCCTCAATTAAAATAATAAAAAGGGAGGAGATGCCTGGAGCCATGGCCTTAACCACGGTCTAGTGAAAAATTACTAGCTTACACTTACAACCCTGAGAGCACATGTGTAGTCTAACAGTAAGAATATTTGTGGGCGTGGAGGACACTGTGACCATTGGTTCCAGGAACGGAAGACCGCCAACTGGCCTTCAGAAAGCCCAGAGCTCTTCCCCCTCTCTTAATGCTTCCTTTTGTTTTATATTGCCACCCCTGAGTAAAGTTTTTCAGAGCTTGATCAGACAGTGGTCTTGCTCTCATTCTTCATGTCTCTCATCCTTCTCAGTCTCTTTCCCCTGCCCTAGGTCCCTGCTGAATGCCCGGTGGTATTTGGTATCAGCATACTACTTAACAAAGTTTAATCAAGATCAGATAAAGAATTTAAATAAATTTATAACCTCTGGAGAAATAGAAACTGTCACTAAATTCTACCTTTCTACAAAATTCTAAATTTTGTAAAACAAAACAAAAAAACAATAAAAAATGAAAAAAACAAAAACTAAAACAAAAAAATCAACCAACAGGGCCAGATTTTTTTTATTGGTTATTTTATTTATTTACATTCAAAATGTTGTCTACTTGTTGGTTTCCCCTCTGCAAACCCATTATTCCATCCCCCCCTGCTTCTATGAGAGTGTTCCCCCACTCACCCCTCCCACCTCACCACCCTAGCACTCTCCTATGCTGGGGCCTCCCCTACCATTGAAGCCAGATATAGCCATTCTTTGCTACATATGCAGCTGGAGCCATGGGTCCCTCCATATGTACTCTTTGGTTGGTGGTTTACTCCTTGTGAAATCTGGGGGATCCAGTTTGTTGATATTGTTGTTTTTCCTATGGGATTGCAATCCCTTTCAGCTCCTCAGTCCTTCCTCCAACTCTTCCATTGGGTTCCCTGAGCTCAGTCTGATGGTTGGCTGTGAACATCTGCATCTGTATTGGTCAGGTTCTGGCAGAGCTTTTCAGTGGATAGCTATACTAGGTTTCTGTCAGCAAGTACTTTTTGGTATCAGCAATAGTGCCTGGGTTTGGTCTTTGCAGATGGGATGAATTCCTAGGTGGGGCAATCTCTGGATGTCCTTTCCTTTGGTCTCTGCTCCACTCTTTGTCCCTGCATTTCATTTAGACTGGAACCATTCTGGGTTAAAATTTTTGAGATGGGTTGGGTGGCCCCATCTCTCAACCAAGGGCCATGCCTATCCACTGCATATGGTCTCTACAGGTTCTATCTTGCCCTGATGGGTATTTCTGTTAATGTCATCCCCATTGGGTCCTGGGAACCTTTTGCTTTCCTGGCATCTGGGATTTTCTAGTGGCTACCCCCAACTCCCTATATCCCACTGTTTTAGTGCTGAACTCTGTCAGCGCTATTATCTTCATGATTCCAGGAAATAGAAACAAGAGGAACATGGTCCAACTGATTTTATGAGGCCACCATTTCCATGATACCCCAAACACATAATGATTTAACAAAGAAAGAGAATTACAGACCTATTTCCTTTATGAACATAGACGCAAAAAAAAAAAGTAATAAAATACTTGCAAATAGATTCCAAGGACATATAAAAAAGATCGTCCATTATAATCAGATGGTTTTCAGCCCAGAGATGCAGGGATGGTTCAATATATGAAAATCAGTAAATGTAATCCACCACATGAATAAAACAAAAACCATATGATCCTTTCATTAGACTCAGAACAGGACTATGACAAAAATTCAACACCCCTTCATAATAAAATGTGTGGAGAGATTATGTATACAAGGGACATACTTGTACATGAAAAGGTATTTACAGGAAGATAATAGCCAATATCTAGTTAAATAGAGAGAAACTCAAGGCAATTCTACTAAAATTAGGAACAAGACAAGGTTGTCCACTCTCTCCATATCTATTCAACATAGTACTTGAAATTTTGGCCAGAGCAGTAAGACAACTGAAGGAGATCAAGGGGATTAAAAACTGGAAAGGAACAAGTCAAGGTATCACTATTTGCAGATTATATAATAATAAACATAAGTGATGTGAAACATTCCATTAAGGAATTACAACATCTGTTAAACATTTTTAGTGAAGTGGCTAGAAATCTGATTTAAAAAAAAAAACCACACAGTAGCCCTTCCTATGTACAAATGACAAATAGACCGAGAGATAAATCAAGGAAACAACATCTTTCACAGTAGCCTCAAATAATATAAAATATCTTGTGATTATTAACCAAGAAAGTGAAAATTTGTATGATATAAACTCCAAGTCTTTGAAGAAAGAAATTGAAGAAGATATCAGAACACGGAAAGAACTCCCACATTCATGAGTAGCTGTGATTTACAGTTTAGAGGGCCATCCTACCAAAAGCAATCAACAGATTCAATTTAGTCCCTATCAATACAATACACAATACAATATAAACCTCAAAAGGAAATTCTCAACTTCATACAGAAACAACCAACCAACTAACCAACCAAACAGGATAGCTAATGCAACCCTGAATAATAAAAAGAGAACTGCTGCTGGAGGTCTCACCATTCTCAGTTTCCCGTGTACTACACAGCTACAGTAATACGGGCCACATGGTATTAGCATAAAAACAGATGGATTGATCAATGAAATTGAATTGAAGACCTAGACACAAATCCATATACCCTTGGACATATGATTTTTGGTTTAAAAAAAGCCAGAAATACACACTGGAAAAAAGACAGCATCTTCCAAAAATAGTCAAACTAGATGTGTGCATGTAGAAGAATGCAAATACATTCATACTTATCACCCTGTGCAAAACTGAAGTCTATGTAGACCAAAGCCTTCAACATAAAATCAGAGGCTTAGATTTTTCAAAACCTACTTTTATAAGGGTTCTCAAATGCTTCCACTCCCTCTCTAGCCCACTGTCCAAAGGTAGGAGAGAAAAGAGGTAAATAGACAAGGGTATGTGGACCTGTTTAGATGTAGTTCTTTGGGGTGATTCCAATCTCCATTGTCAGGATACCAGCGGTCCAGTTCAGTAGTGTCAGGATACCAAACATGAAGACATGATCCAGCAGAAACAGCCAGGCCTCTGCTGAATCTGCACAAGTCGGTGGGAGCAACTAGAACCAGCTGGGATGCCAGGAGAAGTTCTCTGCCATGCCTCTCTCAATGAAGTAAAGATCAGCAGAGATGAGAGATCAACGGTGTATTGCAAGGATAGCTATGCAAGCCCCTAATCATTGTCCATTGAGTCCCATTTATACTCTTTCTCAACATCACATGTCCTCTCATGGGTCTTGCCTCAACCAAACACCACATGAGTCTGCATCACATGACACAAACAGAAATTTCCACTTCACTCACATCTGCCTCAAAACAAGAGGCAGAGAGGAAATACTGGGGATGATGTGAGTCTTTTGAAACCTCAAAGCCTGCCTTCAGTGACACACCTCTTCCAACAAGGCCACACCTTCTAATTCTTTCCAAAGGATTCCACCAGTTGGGGATCAAGTGTTCAAACATATGAGCCTATGGAGGCCATTCTAATTTAAACTACCACAAGCCTTATGTTCACACTTACTATTATGATTTCTAAGGGTTACAGTTAATCCATTAGACTACATAGTGAAATTATAAGGTCTCTTGCTGTGAACTACCTAAAGTAGCAGTTTGCCAAAACTATAACATAAGCCATATTTATATTTATAGATTACATAGTAACCATATTAAAAAGAAAAGAGAATGAAATTAATTTTTGTAACCATTATTATTTAGTGAGCATATCTAAAATGCTAGCTTTGAATACTATAATATTTTTATGTCTTAAAAGTCTGCTGTGTATTTAAGTATTATAGCTTTATTATAGCTTCCATTTTCCCAGTTTCAGGTACCTAATATCTACCTGGAGTTAGTGGCTGCCCTATGGTCTGATACACTGAAGTGTGTGTATTGGACACTGAAGAGCTAGTATTGCCCTCTACAGTCTGCCTCTTAGTTTTTCATTGTTCATTATCATATGCTACTGAGTTAATGCCCAGTGAAGGGTTTCTTTAATCCATGAGACATAACTCTGGCATAACCTCAAGGCTATGGGTTCAAATTTGTATATAGTTCTTACACAGAATTGTGGAGCTTTGGATTCAACAATATGGTGACATTTTAACACACATGCAAATACACACCCATACACACTTGCATCACATGTTTAAGTTATCAATAAATAGTTTTGATATCTTTAAAATTAGATCATAGGTAATGTGCTCATCTAAAATGGTTCTATATCTTTTACAGATTGATTAAAAACTAATGAAGTAAAATTGGTTACCCTTAGGTACGACTTAAAGGAGGAAGGAAAGTAGCTTTGCTGACAAAAACATTTGAATTTTTACTTCTTAATTTGCTATGTTAGCAGAAAACACTTTTGGGGCTATAACTAAAGACAGAGGCTTTAATCAGTTAAAATATCAAATTAGTGGATAAAGATAATATAGCAAATTATCTGAGGACAAATGAGTACTCACTTGTAGAACCATAAAATTACACAATTAGATCTCATGTTTACTACTCTATATGTGTGGGTCTGAGAGAGATGTTTCTTTCTCAGACATTGGCAGTGGGGTGAGGAATTAGCTATTGGAGAATGTAGATTTAAACGGTATGTTTTAATTTGCAGTATTTAAAGCATATTCATGAACGTGGCAGAAAGTTATGTAAATATATTTCATGTAGTTGTTCAATAGGAAAAATGAGAAAATAATCAAAATGCCTATCAATATAGAACATGTTAAATAAACCATGCTGTATTGGTGCAGTAGATAACTATATATTTTTTTAAGTCTGAGACATCTCTAATATCCTTACATAAAACTCACTCTGGTATATATTGTTTATATAGAAAAATAAAATACATTGAAATAGGCTATGGAATTGCAGACACTTGCTGCCCATTTTTTAAAAATATAGTTTTATTGGTGTACAGCCTCTCCATTTTTCAAAAACACAGTTCTATTTATGTGAGTTATGGCTGCTTTTATAGAAAACATTTGTTATCTGTCTCCATAGAAAAAATTCTGGTGGACTCAACTTGCTATTATTTGTGTTGTATAATGTTTGTTAAGACAACATCTAAAGCAATGGGAACAATGAACTCTAGACATACCATTTTACTGTTGTAAACCCAAGAGTACTCTCGATGTATGTTAATAAAATCCTCTGTCTTTAAGGGAGTTAAAATAAAAGTCAAGGATATATTTCTATATACTTTTAAAAAATTCTTTATTGCTTCACTTTTTTTCCTTTTAAGTAAACAAAAATAAGTTGTTTAAAAGTTTTACACATGCATATAATGAGATATATCAAATATTTGTTTCCCCTCTCCTTTAACTCCTCCGATGTCCAACAGTTTTTCCTTCCAATTTCATACACAGTTCTTAGAGCTCGAAAAGTACTGTCAGGAAGTGTATGGGTGTAGGGCGGGCGGTCTATCAGGTGTTACATTCCTGAAGGAAACTTAGACATTCCCTCCCACAGTAGGCACAAATTGCCAATAGTTCCTCAGTTAGGGGTGGGACTTCATAAGCCCCTCCCCACCCCAGGTTGGATTTTACTTAACTTGATCTTATGTAGATCTTCTGTGTGCAATGAGTTCTGTGAGTTCAAGTATGCAGTACCACTGTCACATCCAGAAAACTCTGCTTTGTTGCCGTCATCTACTACTTCTAACTCTTATAATCTTCTCCCCACCCCCCATACCCCCTCCCTTTGCACAAGGATCCTTGAAACTTAGGAAGAGGGATGTGTGATACAGATGTTCCATTTAGGGTTAAGTGCTCCATAATCTTTTATTCCATGCTTCTTGACCAGTTGTGGGCTTCTGTATTATTAATCACCATCCATTGCAAAACAAAAGTTTCTCTGATGACGGCTGAGTGATGGTTGAGTGATTCACTAATCTATGGGTATAAAGAAAAATCCTGAAAGTTTTTGGGGCTTGATCAAAAGTTTTTGGAGCTTGATCAGACAACTGTCTTGTTCGCCTTCTTCGTGTCTCTTGTCTCTTTCGGTCTCCCTCTCCCTTGCACTAGGATCTTGTTGGATGCCCCGCAGGTCAGTGCAAAATGGCACCCAATGTGGCCTAGGCCTGGGGTCTGAGAGACCACCGCTCTACAAAAGGATGTCCTCCTCCGCATAGGATCACCGCTTTGTGGAGAAGTGAGTGAAGGTGAGCAAAGTGATCGCCACAGGTCACCTGCCTGTGAGATTGATCCTAGAAAGGACATCTGCTGCATAGAATCATTGCTTTGTGGGGAAGTGAGTGAAGATTCACACAGTGATGATTGCTTCATAAGAGGTGGGACAGCCAGAAGGCACACACCTCAGAAGTGGCAGGGCAGCTGGCAAAGGATCCTCTCTACTCCCATCTACACCTAGGAGGGACTGTGGATCCACAGCCATCACTGCCCCTTCCTTGCAAGCAGAGAGCTTCTCTCCAGGGTGTGCTCTGACCCCATGACTCAGGGGAGACTCAGCTGATCCACAGTCCTCTGCGCACTAGTCTTAACAGAGGAGAGCTGATCTCCCAGAAGTGCTGACACAACTCATAGACCCGAAGGAGGAACAAGCTCCAGCCAGAGACAACAAGAACATCTAACATCAGAGATCAACAGATCATGAAAGGCAAACACAAGAATCTTACCAACAGAAATCAAGACTGCGTGGCATCATCAGAACCTAGTACTCCCACCACAGCAAGTCCTGGATACCCCAAAACACCAGAAAAGCAAGATTTGGATCTAAAAATCATATTTCATGATGGTGATAGAGGAATTTAAGGAGAGCATGAATAACTCCCTTAAAGAAATACAGGAGAACACAGGTAAACAGGTACAAACCCTTAAAGAGGAAACACAAAAATCCCTTAAAGAATTACAGGAAGTCATGAGTAAACAAGTAGAAGCCTTTATGAAGAAATGCAAAAATCTCTTAAAGAATTACAGAAAATATAATCAAACGGGTGAAGGAATTGAACAAAACCATCCAGGACCTAAAAATGGAAATAGAAACAGTTAAGAAATCATAAAGAGAGACAACTTTGGAGATAGAAATCCTAGGAAAGAAGTCAGGAACCATAGATGCAAGTATCACCAACAAAATACAAGAGATAGAGGAGAGAATCTCAGATGCAGAAGATACCATAGAAAACATTGACACAACAGTCAAAGAAAACACAAAAATGCAAAAAGCTACTAACCCAAAACATCCAGGAAATCCAGGACACAATGAGAAGACCAAACTTAAGGATAATAGGTAGAGAAGAGAGTGAAAACTTCCAACCTAAAGGACCAGTAAATATCTTCAACAAAATTATAGAAGAAAACTTCCCTAACCTAAAGAAAGAGATACCCATGAACACACAAGAAGCCTGCAAATAGACTGGACTAGAAAAGAAATTCCTCCTGCCACATAATAGTCAAAACACCAAATGCACAAAACAAAGAAAGAATATTAAAAGCAGTGAGGGAAAAAGGTAAACTAACATGTAAAGGCAGACCTATCAGAATTACACCAGACTTTTCACCAGAGACTATGAAAGCCAGAAAACCCTGGGCTGATGTCATATAGACCCTAAGAGAACACAAATGCCAGTCCAGGCTACTATACCCAACAAAACCCTCAATCACATAGATGGAGAAACCAAAGTATTCCACGACAAAACCAAACTTACACAGTATCTTTCCACAAATCCAGCCCTTCAAAGAATAATAAATGGAAAACTCCAACACAAGGAGGGAAACTACATCCTAGAAAAAGCAAAAAAGTAATCTTCCAACAAAACTAAAAGAAGATAGCCACATGAACAGAATTCCAACTCTAAGAACAAAAATAAAAGGAAGCAACAACTACTTTTCCTTAATATCTATTAATATCAATGGACTCAATTTCCCAATAAAAAGACATATCAGACTGGGTACATACACAGGAACCAAGATTTTGTTGCCTACAGGAAACCCACCTCAGTGACAAAGACAGGCACTACCTCAGAATAAAAGGATGGAAAACAATTTCCCAAGC